>APFE030120852.1:110469-127112 GCA_000404065.3 Pinus taeda
CTGAATGGAAATACACCTGCCATATGTCTCATGAATGCTGGCCGAACATAAGGCTCAAAGAAAACAAAATCTAACAACTTGTGCTTATTCCACACCTCACCAACATTAGGTATCCCTGTAGCCTGTGAGATCACCTCGGGTGTCAATATAAAGTTTACCCCTGCAAGGTTGACATGTCCATCATGCAAATGTAAAACAAAAAGGTGGGCCAAATCTCGGTGGTGCTGAATCCGAGAGATCCTCTCGCAAAATTCGTAGCAAGACATATATTGAAAACATGATACGGCAAGAGGACAAGCTTGTAACTCTATCAAAGAAATGGGCTCCTCTCGCTTATGATGTCCACCCTTACCACTCCTACGTGGTTGCCTCTGTTCCTCAATTTTTGCTGATAATTGGTCATCACTTTGCTCATAAGTTTCGATTTCTGACATAGTTTAGGAGCAAAGTGGACAAACTGGATTGCTGTTTCTGCCTGTAAAAAGTGCTGAATTTTATGCTGTTTCAAGGGGACAAGGACATGAGGGAAATGTTAGGGGAGGGATCTTTTTACAAGGAATTAGGAATATAGGAACATAACAGGGAATTTAAGGAACAATATGGCAAATGGGAATACATATTTATAATCAGGAATATTGGAATATCATTTGCAAAAATCATTGCATATGGGAATACATGTATAGGAAATAAACATATGAGAATATGCATGCATTCATTAACAGGGAAAATAGGGAAAATTGACAAAATTCTCTACATATTCACAAACAATTTCTTGCGGTTACTCATGCATATGGTGCAGCAAAATGAGGGTTTGAGTGTTTTGTCTTTTGATGCTTTTGGGAGAGGGGTAGGGTTTATATTTTTTACAAGGAAAATGGGATATATGTAAACAGGGAAATGAGGGAAAAAACAAACATCACTGCACATGCATTATCAAATTTCATGTATTCACATAGATATAATGAGGGAAAAAGGGTAGGGTTTGATTTTTTATTTTTACAAGGGAAAGGGGTAGGGTTTATTTTTCTTCCAAATTTTAAAGGGAAATTGCCATGGAAACATAGGAAAAATGAAATAGGAAACATAGGGAAAATGAGAACAAGGGGAAACAATGAAACAACAATAAAACCCTAGCACCTTTTACAAATTTATAAACAGCCACATGGAGTCTTTCTTCTTGCATAATTTGATCATTACAAGCACATTCATGATGCTTCCCAACAAATCCAGCAACTATTCACAAGTTTGAAGGGCCTACCTCAAACAATTTGATGAAGTAAAGGAGCTTGAGCAATTCTAAAATGAGATGGAGAAAACTAGCATGACATGTCACGCAGCATGCCCAACATGTCGCGCACCTCCCAACATGTCGCGCCCGTTCCAAAATTACACTCTGTGAGACCCTCTGACATGTCGCACACCTCCCAACATGTCGTACACCTCCCAACATGTCGCGCAGCTAGTTTGACATGTCGCGCACCTGTCCTGAGCCCGATTTGCCTCAATTCTCTTGGAAGTGCGCCCAATCACTCTTGCAAGGGTTATGAATACACAATGAGAGTGCAAGGAGGGAGTTTGGGCCTTTATAAATTTCATTTGAAAAAATTTCATGCCCAAAACCCACTTTCTAATGTTTTCTCATGACACTTTTAAACTTTACATGCTGTTGTCGTTTTGGTTTCCTTTTGTCCTAAAATTGACTAATTTAGTGCTTTTGCTTGATTCTTTTTGCAGGTAGATCATCTGAGGGACCTTGGCAAGGGGACCAGGGTTGCATTTTGTTGACTGAAGACTTTTGAAATTTCATCACTTTTTACAAATAAATGAAAAATGACCTTGGCTTTAAAAACATAGTTTTTAAATCCAAGGTGAATATTAACTGTACCAGATAAAACATTTAGAATAAACACCTTTACAATCATCCCTCTGGCTTACTGAACACTCATTGACTTTCAAACACATGACCTTGTAATATTTTTGACCAAAACCCTAGACCTAGGAAATTGACCTCAAGAGAAGACAAGACAAGCTTGAAAGAGCTTTAATAACTAAAATGACTTAAACCAGCAATGCCAAGAGGGGTATAAACACATCATCTCCTCCATCTGGGTTATGGCATGCCTAACGGGATGCAAAAATTGACACTGATGAGACATCTACCTATGAAAAATCAAAGAGTTTTGATCGCTGATGGAGGGCTCAAGACCGACTCTAACACCCTCAATGCATCTAAGGCCTGCTGATCATTCATAAGTTCATTATCAATGGTAGTATGCTCCCTCTCTCTCCATGTGATTGTCATCCTGAAAGAAATTTTAATTTCAACTGTTAGATTTTTGTTTTGAAATTTCAAACCACGTATACGCGGGTCCCTTTCACACACAATCACGTGTAGGGCCTTCGTATACATGGGTTTATAATATCCAACCTGCGTATACGCCGCGTTGAAATTTTTAACATAAATTCCTACTGTCAAACCTCAATTAAAATTTCTAAAAACAATCATAAAGTAATGCAAGCTTGAGTTGGGGGTTACCTGATGATTTTGATCCAATTTGAACGGTCCAATTCTTTGGGGGGAAAGTTTTCTCTTTTTTCTCCACAGATTTTGCTCTCAACACAAAAGGTACAAATAGTGAGTCAAAAAGTCATTTTACAAGCTTTGAAAATGTCAAATTTTTTCAAAACTTGATTTTTTTCATCTCATGAATCTTTTAACTTCTGAGCTTGGATTGTTGGGAATAGGTTGTTTTTTCAAGACATTTTGGATGCTTCTTCGGAAATTTCACATCGGTTCTATGACTGCTGACCCATCATGGCAGGTATCATTTACTTACTGGCATATAGGTTAGGGAAACCATTTTTTCCGTTGCATTTTGAATACTAGCCTCCATTTGTCGATACACTTGCCATACGGTCAATCCCATCGTGTTATGGTTAGTAAACCATGTTCACTCGCCAATTTTTAGATCATGACACGATGCTAGAGCCATCCTTTACATGGGCATCGTAGTTAGCATCTCATTGACATTGGTTGCCCTTGCTATTTTATTGAGTAGGCTCGGGAGTCCTCTCTAGTCCCGCCATGACTTGTGCATTGAAGACTCATTCCTCTTTGCTTCTTCGCTTCGTTATGGCCTTACACCCTAGAGGCTCCTTTGTGTTGAGTTGTACTACTGGATTGAATTTTGAACATTTTCACCTTTTGGCCTTGAGTTGGCTTCACTTCGACTCGTGTTTAAGCCACTTTTTGACCATGTCTTCTACAAACTCAAAAATTGCAATCCCTTAGCTTCTACAACTTGACACACCCTCAAAATCGTGGAAGGAACATCATTTTGAGTGTCCTTTACCAATTTTTCCTCCCTGCATTGAGCATAAGATTGTTCCCATCCCAAGAACTAGATCAACTGTTTCACTGACACTCGTTCTTTCCACTGTACTATACAATTACTTTATTCTTTTTCCAGCTTAAAGAAAAAGACAAAAAATTATATATTAAAAAAAGAGTGGGAACGGGACAACATTTCCATATATTGTTGGCAGCTAGAGTCAGTTATGTTGCCCTTAAACAAAGCACTCAAAAAAAGTCTCTCCTCCATTTGGGCGGGATTTAGTTTGACTTAGGTACGCCTTAACCATGTTATTGAGTCAGTTCTCCTCTGATTGGTTATTTGTTCCAATCATATGGAGAGTTCATTTGTGCCTCCTGCATGACAAACTTATACAGAGTTATCATATGATGCCACATAGTCATCATTGAATCATGCTTTTTTTCAAGGGAAGTAAGCCTGAGTCGGCCTCTTTGCGGTGTCTCTTGACCTATTTTTTCAGTCGGCCATCCCTGGTTGTTAGTGTCTTGTTTGTCATCACATCAGTTATATTGGTCCTTTACTCGTGTCGATTAGAGAAGGGCTCCATTGACTTCTTGTTGGCAAATCTTGTCCTTATCAACGATGACATATTGCTCTGAGGATGGACCTAGAGCCGCACCTTGGCCCTATTTTCATTATTGATAGGTCACCTTGTGCTCAAAATTGATCAATATCATGGGTCTTTCACTGAGTGGTTTCCCTTGTGTTCGACATCAGCTTTCATTATCACACATTGGGATTCGTGCAGTGCCTTGGTTTCCATTTGACCCTATTGGTCGATTCTTCGCCTCTGTGTCAGCTTTCATTATTGGTTGGTGTAGAGGGTTTCTGTCATGCGCTAGCTACATCTTGTGTATGTTGGAAACATGATTTGGTTGGGCTACTACATCTTTTTTTCATCCGATTCCTTCCACATTATTGGCCTATGGGTTACACTCGCACTAGATTGATGAAGGATGCCTTAATGCCTTCCTTCTAGTGGATCTTTTCCTATCGACTATGACTCATTGATCTGGGGCAAAGATATAGAGTCCATTTGGCAGTACCTTGGGGTTTGTAGTCATCAGTGGTAGATCCTTCAATATCGATAGTGGGAAACCATCATTGTCCCCTAATTGATAGATTCTTCCAGGGGTTCGACCTCAGCTCATTTATTCGCACTTGTTAGATTGTATTGGGTACCTTGAATATCATTATCATTATCGGTGAGTAGTCTTGCATTTGTTAACGGTATACATTAATGACCGGTAATCAAACTATTTCTCACATGGTTTACTTCAGATCATTTATTCCCATTGTATAGAAATGTACCAGGGTAGTTGGTGAAGACCTCGAGTTGTATCAACATTCTTTGGTTCACTTGTTAGTTGCTCCTATTGGTGCTAGTTGACACCATTCCACTTTATATGTTGCAGTCCTTCACAGTGACATCTTATATGCTGGCATCCGAGTTTCGATGTAGTATCATCTTATTCCATCATGTTCATTCGATACTATTGGGATCAGTTTTTGATATCAGTGATCGGCTTCATCTTCTAGCTTCATTGATCATTTTCTTATATGTGATATTAAAAAATGTACTTGTTCGATCACAATAAGATGATCCATTGTGTACTTTCAGTTCTTTATACTTGTATACATAGTGGATCCACTTGTACTTGATATGCAGACATGCTTTAATTTTTCTGAGCATGGGTATGCCCGCCTCAGACAAATGTCTCTTTCTGATCTTCTTTTTGATGGCTTGGCAGGCTGAAATCTGGTGAAATCCTTCTCAGTTTTTGACAAGTTTCCTTTCCATATACTTAATACATTTCGGCCATCATGTACCCCTTCTGACCTCATATATTAGGGGGCATCTGTTATAGCTCCAAATGTCACCCTTGGTATTTGTGATGCTTGGTTTATGGCCTAGGGCAACCACTCCTTCCAGACTTGGTCCAAATATTTTAAAAACAATGTTTTACTTCCTGTACGCTACTTTGCCCTGTGATAAAAGTGTGTACATGCGGGTCAATCTATACCCAACCCACGTATATACGTTAAAACACTTTAAAAAAATTAAATTTCCTTAATTATGGGCAGAGATCACTGTTTTACCTATTGATTACCTCCTACTGCCCATGGCCCAACTGTTCCCAACTGTTTCCCAACTAAAAAACTAATTTGGGAGAAGTATAAAAAAACTTCAATGAGAAGGCCTTAAGGAGGAGAGAAATGATAGAATTACTATATTGATATTATCCCCTGATCAAGTTTGAAGTATCCCTGTGCTTCAAGCAATTCCACAAGTTCAGGAAACCCTTGTTTCCTTGAGTGTTGATATTCTTTCACTTGTTGGAGAGATCATAGTATTGGTTATGGAAGGAGGTTGTTGAAGACAAGGACTGGACGAACCTAGAGGACGGTTTCGCTTGGAGCCAGAAGAGGAAGACTCAGGTGAACTCTTTCCATTTTTACTATAGTTTTCTATAATAAAAAGAAACAATGTCTTGTTCCTGAGATCGACTTTGTTTATGCATTAGATGTTATTGCTATGGTTTATATATGAATGACTATTTTAATGTATAACTAACCATCTACTTATATGATATAAAGTTGATTTCACTGAAATGCTTTATCTATATGCTGCTATGTGTATTTGAATTGGTTGATTTGTAGGTTCGAAGGTCATTAGGAGTTGCAGAGGGTTTGAACCCTAGCTAGAACTACCCAAATGAAGGACATCCAAGTATGTTCATCCTCGCATAGTTAGTTTGTTTAAACATGTTGCCTAAGTTGTATGCGTGTTTCTTACTGTAGATTACTCCTGCTCTGATAGGGTTCTGACCCAAAGCCCTAGGGGACATATTCCCTTAACAATTATGAGGTTGTTGAAGGATGTATTTAATGAAGCCATATGATCATTTAATAGTCAAGTCCATAAAGAGAAAAATCAACAGTAAAAGGGGTAGCCAGTTATTTTTTCCAGCAACAAAGTGTCATTTTTCCTCTTCTTCTCATCTACACCTATAATTTTCGATGCATTTCGATGGGAGATGTTTTTAATATCTAAAAGACACCAATGTAACAAGGAAATAGTGGAACCACCAATTTAGGAGAGATGGAGTTGGTGCCTCTCTCTCAATATATATCTTTTGCAAATAACATTTCAAGGGATGTTGGTTCACATGAAGACTCAGCTTAATAAAATAGTTTTTTTCTACACTTCATGCTAAAGGATTTTGTGATTCAAGTTATATCTAATGTGTGGTTTGTCTATTTTCTTGTTTCAATTTTATGAATTATAAATTTGCAGTAGCCAGTATAGTATGAGTGAGAATCATTAAGAGGATCTGATGATGACTTATCTACTATCCAGTTTTCTGTAAATTATAATATATGTTCAAGTATAACTTGTTAGTGAAGGCTTTACAAAGGGTTTGTGGGATACTTTATACATGTTTTTACTTTCTAGTTGTTGTCTCCCTTGTCAAGCCCGTTTTAATCTTTTAAATGATAAATTACATCAGCTAGTATAGTATGAGTGAGAAATCATTAAGAGGATCTAATGATGACTTATATACTATCTAGTTTTTTGTAAATCATAATATCAGTTCAAGTATAAATTGTTAGTGAAGGTTTCACAAAGGATTTGTGAAATACTTTATACATTTTCTTACTTTCTAACTGTTATTTTCCTTGCCAAGAAACAGAATTTGTTACAAGGTTGTTTGTGTAGTTGAATTGACTGCCTTAAGATACTCAGTTTCTTAGGATATTTATTAGCTACATGTTCTATTTCCTCTGCTCCCCTATATTTCTCACTTAACCATGCAATTTATGCTTGCCACAGCTTGCCAAATGCATGAAAGTTAAAGAGGAACACAATAATTTCAAAACTTCTTCAAAAGTCATCCCACCACTGAAAAAACCTTTTAAATTGTGAAATGAAATCATGATGTTTAAGGATTACTCCTTTTGTAGTCTAGGAGTAACTCCTTGCGCTAACACCAGGAAAGCTAGATGGTTGGCCATGATCAGTGAGTTCGACTTTGAGATCAGGTACATCAAGGATAAGGAGAACAAGGTTGCAAATGCCCTTAGCAGGAGGATATAGGTGTATCATGTAGTGGCTATGAGCTCCTATGGGACAATCTTACATGATTGGATCTTACAGGCAGGACAATCGGATGACAGGTACATGGAGCTTATGCATAGGTTACAACAGGGTAAAGGTGGTCAAGATGTGGACTATTGTCTTACAACAAATGGTTTGTTCAGATTTAGGAACATGATATATGTTTTGAATGACAGTGAGCTCAAGAAGACTATCTTGTGAGAGTTTCATGCAAAACTATATTCAGGTCACCCAGGATACCATAAGACATTGACAACAATGAATATTTTTTATCATTGGCAGAATCTGAAGAAGAAAGTGGCAGCGTTTGTGGCTAGATGTTTGGACTGTCAGCACGTGAAAGCAAAATGTAAGCATCCAGGTGGATTACTACAGCTGATTCTGATTCCAAAGTGGAAATGGAAGGTCATTTCCATGGATTTCATTACAAGTTTGCTGAGGAAATCTAGACAACATGATTTTATCATGGTTGTTGTGGAAAATTTGACAAGGTAGCGCACTTAATTCTAGTAAAGTCTACTTATTCAACTAATGATGTAGCACAGGTATTCATAAGAGATTTAGTGATGTTGCATGGTATATCGAGGAATATTGTGTTAGACAGGGATGCTAAGTTCACTTCTAAGTTTTGGAAGGAGTTCTTTGTGGGTTTGGGGACAAACTTGGCCTTCAACACATCTTATCATCCATAGAAAAATGGACAGAAAGAGAGGGTCAAAAGGGTATTGGAGGACATGTTGAGGATGCACGTGATGCATGAGCAAAGGAGATGGGAGGAGTACCTTTTTTTGGTTTAGTTCGCTTATAATAATGGTTATAAGGAGTCATTGAGGATGAGTATGTTTGAGGCACTCTATGGGAGGAGTTGTAATACTCCCATAAGTTAGAGTGATCCAGTGAATAGGGTGTTGATAGGACCAGATATGTTGGTAGAGATGGAATAGGAAATGCAGGTAATCAAGAAGAATCTAAAGGAAGCACATGATAGACAAAAAATTTATGTAGATAGGAACAGGTTATTTAAGGAGTTTTAGGTTGGGGAATAAGTGTACTTGCACATCAAACCTAAGAAGAGATCCTTGAGGATTGGATCATCTGCCAAGATGGCACCTCGGTTTTGTGGACCTTTTAAGATTCATAAAAGGATTAAACCAATAGTCTATCAAATTGCACTACCTCCTACAGTGAAATTCCATGATGTTTTCCATGTTTCATTTCTTAAGAAGTATGTTAAAGATGTTGATCATGTAATTGAATGGTATGTATTATAGGTAGAGCCAAATGAATAATTCCAGTCGAAACCTCAATGTATATTACAGATAAATATGCTCATGCTCTAGAATCGATCAATTGAGTAGGTTCAAGTGCGGTGGAGGCACTTTGGACCCGATGAAGCTACATGGGAGATGTTGGATCATATGCAGGTTGCGTATCCTTCTCTATTCACAGGTTGAGTGAATGTTTTTGGTATATGTTTTGGTGTGATGTTTTGGTATATGTACATATGTATATGGATGCAAATACTACCATGAGTTGTGTTATAAAGCTCCAATAATTTGTAGGTTTTAACCCCATACAGAAATTACCTGCATACAAATTCTAAAACACAGAAAATAGTCAATGTGAGCACATAACACATAAAACACATATACATAGAGGTTTCCCCTGGATCCCAAAACCAGGACTATGAGATTGATTTTTCATTATGTTCCTTTTAATGTTATAATACATATTTATACATGCCGAAGCATCTAATACCGTGGAACGAAAACCATCGTGTCCAAAACCATGTGTGAAAACCATGCACAAAACCATAGGTAGGTCTGCCCAACCTAATATAGGGTCCAAAAAAAATTTCCCCGATGTGCTACCCTGGAACCTGTAGAGGGGGGCTACTCCCCCCCCACCGCCCCTTCAAATCCTCTAGATAGGGGGAGCTACTGCCCCCCCTGTGACCCTCCCACTGTGTAGTCGATGCAACGAAGGGGGGCCTCCCCCCACTCGCCCTCTAACCCGCTGGTTAACTAGGGGGGCTAGTCATGGAAAGAATATAACACAACCCAACATCCTCCCACTTGTTGTTTTCTTTCCATAGGAGGCCACAAGAGAGCTTAGTCATTTACCCAGCCTTGCAATGGCCATTGTTTCACTACACCAAGAGAACTTCTCAGAGCTCACAGATTTTTTCAATGCATCTACAATATTCTTCAAAGTGTCCACCTTTACTAGCAACCCCTTTTTGTCTTCTATCATGTCCCTCATAAAGTGATACTGAACATCAATGTGCTTTGTCTTTGAATGGTAAGCAAGGTTCTTTGCTAAGAAAATTACACTTTGGCTGTCACAGTATATCCTTATAGCTTCTTGTACTAATCCCTTACTTGAACACAATCTCTGCAACCAAACGGCTTCCTTTCTTGCATGAATGGCTGCCATGTATTCTACTTCTGTAGCTGATAATGCCACTACAAATTGTTTCTTACTCATCCAACTAACTGCACCTCCAAATAGGTTAAACACATACCCACTTGTAGATCTTCTCTAATCCAAATCTCCAGCCCAGTCTACATCAACAAAGCCATGAATATCCAACACTCTGTCCAATCATGGTCTTCCTTGGTAGCACAAACCATTATTGCTAGTGCCACGCAAATACCTGAAAACCCACTTCACTGCTGTCCAGTGCTCCTTTTCTGGTTTTGACATAAATTTGCTTAATACTCCCATTGCATGTGAAATGTCAGGTCTAGTACAAACCATTGCATACATCAGGCTACCGACTACACTTGCATATGGAACACAGGACATGTCCTCTTCCTCTTCTTCTGTCTTGGGACACTATTCGACAGATAACTTTACACCTACAGGAATAGGAACCTTCATTGGTTTACTATCAGACATATTAAACCTCTGTAGTATTGTCTTGACATACTTCCTCTGGTTTAAACAAAGCTTCCTCTTTGCCTGATCTTTTTTAATTTCCATGCCCAAAATATAGTTTACAGCACCAAGATCTTTCATTTCGAATCTGGAGGACAATTGGGTCTTCAAATCCTAGATAATTTCTTTGTCATTTCCAACCAACAACATATCAGCCACTTACAAGACCAGATAAATAACACGGTCACCAATTAATTTAAAATACACACAGTGATCTGCTTTTCTTCTGGTGAAGCCAAGTCCCCGTATAGATGTATCAAATTTCTTATACCACATCCTTGGTGACTATTTTAACCCATACAGAGACTTCTTTAACTTGCATACTAGTTCTTTCTTACCCTTCATTGCAAAAGCTTTAGGTTGCTTCATGTAGATCTCCTCTTCCAAATCCCCATGAATAAATGATGTCTTCATATCCATTTATTCTACCTCAAAATCAAAAGCAACAACAACATCTAAAAGTAATCTAATAGAAGCTACCTTCGCAACAGGAGAAAAAATATCACCAAAATCAATTCTCGACACCTGGGAATAATCTTTTGCTTCCAATAGATCTTTGTATTCCTCCACCTTTCCTTCTGTATTTGTCTTCTTCTTGAACACCCAATTTCTGCCAATGGGTTTCCTTCCAGCTCGCAACTCCACCAGATCCCAAGCCTCATTTTTGTGCAAAGATTCCTTTTCATCAACCATGTCCTCTTTCCAAAGTTTTCCATCCTATGAATCTACTGCTTCCTTCATAGTTCTGGGATCATCATCAGTAGTAGATAAAGCAAATTTGAACATAAAGTAGATGGACCATACCTTTCTGGCTGCTTTTTTTCTCAAACATATCTTCTCACACCCGGAGTTTGTGGCTCTTCATCTTCTGATTCCTCTTCTGCCGTAGAGACTGATTTGTACTTCATAAGCTCAAACTCTATCTTCTCAGGTTCTTTTGGTTGGAATTAATTTTTAATAACATCTTTCACCTCTCTAAACACCATATCTCAGATGTACACAATCTTCCTTGTTACTGGGTTCCAAAGATTATAACCCTTTAAACCATCCTTATACCCACTAAAGATGCACTTTTCAGATTTACTATCCAACTTGGCTCTTTTTTCCTTTGGAACATTTACATATGCATCACATCTAAATACCCTCAGATGTGAAAGAGAGGGTTTCTTATCTATCCATTTCTCTTGTGGAGTCTTATCCTCCAATGCTGATGAAGGTGATTTATTGACCAGGTAACATGTTGTCTCCACTGCTTCTTCCAGAATTCATGTCCTAACTCGACACCACTGAGCATGTGTCTTGCCCTTTCCATCAATGTATTGTTCATTCTTTCTACAACTTCATTTTGCTAAGGTGTGTATGGAGTAGTCTTATGCCGTGTTATACCACACTTTCATAATTCTTCAAATTAATTGCTGCAAAACCCTCCATCGTTATCTGACCTCAACACCTTTATCTTCTTCTCTGTTTGGTTTTCCACCAGAGCCTTAAATTCTTTAAACCTGTCAAAGACTTCAGATTTATTAACGAAATATATCCATGTATTCCCTGAGAAGTCATCTATAAATGATACATAGTACATAGACTTACCCAGTGATGTAACCTTCACAGGTCCAAACACATCACTGTACACAAGCTCTAATATCTGTTTCACCCTCTTACCACCAAAGGGGAAGCTCACCCGATTTTGCTTCCATTATACACAATTTTCATAGAAATTAAAATCTAGAGAGCTATTACTCATACCTTCGACCATACCTTTATCATGAAGTATTCGAAGGCCCTTCTCTCTAATATGTCCAAGCCTTTGATGCCACATCATGGTCTTCTCTCCAGAGACCACTAGATTTTTTACTCCACTTTCAGGAACCACAAAACTATCGCACCCATCAACAACAGTGCTACCTTGTAGTTTGTACAGAGTTCCAATTCGAACTCCCCACATCAATACTAGTGCTCCCTGAAACATCTTGCAGGTATCCTTCTCGAACACTGTTTTTACACCTGCATCATCCAGCTTGCTTACATAAATCAGATTTCTGGCTAATGTAGGAATATGCAGAACATCCATAAGTGTTCTAACCCTTCCACCTTGCAACTTCAATTTTACTTTTCTGCGACCAATGATTCTAGCCTTCCTATCATCCCCTATGAAGAAATCACCACCATCGTATTTCTCATACTCGCAAAAAAATTCTCTATGGGGAGTGAAGTGAAAGGATGCGCCTGAGTCAATCAACCATGCCTCATGATCTACATGTGTACTTTAAGAAGCCAAGTACACATCCCCACCTTCATCTGAGGTGGTTTTTTCCTCTGTAGAAGGAGCATCATCAGATCCCTTTCCTTTGTCCGAAGCTTTAGATTTACAATCCCTTTTGTATTCCTTTCCGCATTTCTAGCACACCACCTTTATAGATTTTCCCGGAGATTTAGATCTCCCACTCGATGACTTATTTTTGTTTCTGTTCTGGGACCATCCTCGTACAGACAAGGCATCACCATTCTGGCTCTCCATATTTTTCCATCTCATCTCCTTCGTTAGCAAGGATGAGACTATTTCATCAAACTGCAAGGCAGTTGCATTGCTCCCTATTGCAATAACCATACTATCCCACGAATCTGGTAGAGAACACAAAAAATTGATGCATTTATCTTCATCTGAAATTTTAATATCAACAGATAATAACTGACTTACCACAATATTAAATGCATTCAAATGCTCTGTCATTGTGTCTCCATGTTTCATCCTCAGGTTATACAACTTTTGTTGTAGGAACAGTTTATTCACGAGAGACTTGGATTGGTACAAAGTCCCTAACTTTTCCCACAAAGCCTTTGCCATAGCTTCCCCTGATACATTCAACAATACTAAATCTAAGACACACAACCGTATTTTTCTCTTTGCCTTCTGATCCAACTTCTTCCATTCTTCATCAAAAACTCCTGTTGGTTTAGTACCTAGAGCTACCGCAATCCACTAATAGATCCTCCATCTTGAGTTTCCACAACTCAAAACTTTGACCATTAAATTTATCTATCTCTATCTTTCCACTACTTGCCATCTTATTTCACCACTAAAATCAATCCCGCAGATCTCCCAATGAACTGGGTCTACCACAGGCCTGAGCGAAATCCCTCGGCAACAAAGGCGTCCCATTGAAGCCAAAACATCTCTGATACCAAATGTAGGTTTTAACCCCGTATAGAAATTACCTACATACGAATTCTAAAACATAGAAAATAAAAAATGTGAGAGCATAACACATATACACATATATTTTCCCCTGGATCCCAAAACTAGGACTACCAAATTGATTTTTCATTATGTTCCTTTCAATGTTACAATACATATTTATACATGCTGAATCATCCAATACCATGGGCCGAAAACCATCACGTCCAAAACCATGTGTGAAAACCATGCACAAAACCATAGGTAGGTTCGCCCAAAGAATATAACACAACCCAACATAATTGGTATGGGTGTCATGTTGTCATGATTGTCATGTTGTTATGGTTTTCATGTTGGTTTGCTTCTCAGCAGGTTGATCATTGTAAATACTACATTGAGCAAAGTTATAAAGCTCCATGGGTAGTATGTTTTGCTTCTTAGTATTCTTGTTGGTTGTAGGTGTCATTGAACACCGAGGATGGTGTTCCCCCAAGGGGGAGGGTTCTACAACAACCCTGGTAAAAATTCCATGTAAATAAAGTTGATAAAGGAAAAATAATAACCAAGGTCATGGAACTCTTATTCCAAGTTGGATGTTGGGCAAAACATCTTAGTTTGGGTGTTCATTTAGTTTATTATTGCTAAGGAAATTGGCAAAGGAAATGGAAAATGTTTTGCAAAGGAAAAGAGGCAATTATTGGCATTTTATTTACGAAAATAAAGGAAATTAAGAGAAAATTAAGATGAAAGGTCACAGGTTGCATGTGAGGAGCAAAATGAAGGAAAATAATGGAAAATTGAAAAAAATAGATGCCTTGTTAATAAAAAGGCTTATGAGGATCAATTATTACCTTTTGTTAGTTCAGTTTTGGAGCTCTCTCTATTCTCTCTCTCTCTCTCTCTCTCACTCTCTCTCACTCTTGGACACTTAGAATACTCTAGCGTTGGATCAAGGAAATAAAAGGAAGGAAAAAGAACGAAATCAAAGATCAGGAAAGGAAGAGCAAGATCAAGCAAATACAATGATATTCCTTATAGGTATTGATTTGCATCTGTGATTTCCTTGCTACATTTTGCATGCATGGTACATGCATATGTGTTCTTGGTTCTCTTGTTGTCATTGGCATAGATTTTTCCGGGTCTGATAGTGTTCTTTAGGCTTTCCTTGCCATTTTTGAATAGCCATGGTGTGGTGGGTTCTCTTGTATTTGGTTGAGATGGATTGTTGGATGGACTCGAAGCTGAGTGGGGTGGTCTCAAGTTTATTTACAAGGCCTAGGAATCCCAAGATGGGATACATGGTAAAGTCTGGATGAGAAAACTTCAATTGAGCCTATGAATCCCTTGACCGGTGAATGGAGGGATACATGGTAAATATTAGTAGCTAATACCCTTGATTAGGCCTAGGAATCCCTTGACTGGTAATGGCAGGATACATGGTAAATCCCAGAGGGTGGATACCTCATATGCCTAGGAATCCCTTGACCTGTAATGGTGGGATACATGGTAAATCTGAGAGGTAAAGACAAACAAATTCCTCATGGTTTAGGTGGAGAGATCCAGAGGCATCTATGCTTGTTTAAGGCCTAGTGATCTGGTGAGGATTGCAGTAAATCTTGGTTCTAATGATGAGGTTGAGGTGGTTTGGCCTCGAGAAGCCTTGGTGGGTTTTGTTGTAAGTCCCATATTCATGCTTGGAATATGGCATGGGGGTGATTGAATGAAAGAAATATTTGGTTCAGCCAATCTATGGTTGGGTGGTTCATGGAATTCCCTGACTTGGTTGGCTTATGCATTCATTAATAAGAGCTCCTTCTCCATGGTATTTCATGTGTACATTTATTGGTTCATATGTGATTCTTATGGTTTTTATATCCTTATTATTTTTGTTGGTTATATGCTAGTTATGAGTATGTTTTATGGTAGAATTGATGCATGGCTCTCATCATGTTTTGATTAGAAAATGAATTTACAATGAATATATGACCTAATATATGATAATTTAGCTAATGTGGTAAGGCATCAATGCTCCTTTACGAATCTCAGATAAGTATGAGACACCTTTGCTCAGATATGTTGTTATGACTTATAGATTACATATTTGTGACATGTTTGACTAAATGTCTATCATGGGTAGTAGGGGTTAGATCAAGTAATTATAATAATTATTTCATTATTATCCTTATTCCATTTTTATTTATCAATTCTGAAAGTTTCATGAAGTTTTGGGCATTGGCCTGAGTCTTGGCCCTGAAAAAGTGGCACATAATTCGGGGTCGCTGGCTCAAAACTAGCTGAAAAAATCTGTAGTCATTGGCATGCCTTGCTATGTGAGTGACTAGAAGGCCTCAGTCACATGAATGTCTTGTCATGTGAGCATCTTGGGGTTCAGATCAATGAAATGTCAAGTTGTCTTAGGGGTTGGTCACTTGCAAGGGTTGGTTGGTTCCCGAAGGTTCTGTAGCATGTGTGGAAGGTCAAAATGGTTTTTCTTTGTTAGTTCCACTTCCTTAATTGTAAACAGGGAGTTTAATCACATAATAGTATCCTCTTGTCATATGTTTACCCTGGTGGACCGGTTAAGTTGGGTGAATGTGGGAGGTTGTTACAACCAGAATTGCCTCTTAAGCCTATTTTTCACTTTTCATCACTTGGAAACATCCCCCAAGCCTTGAAATCTACAATTAGGATTTACTGTTTTTATCATGAGCTAAATAACATAGAAATAGTATGCATTGATTCCTTTTGAGCACTTGATGGTTTCTGCAAATAGATTAGAGTTTCCTTGATGCATTAGGACAAGTAAAGTTTCAATTGCAATATCAAGGCTCATCACTTTTTTGTGTTGTTGTTGGGGAGGTGTCAATGTATGCCTTATTTTATTCCCTAGATGATTCATGTATGCAAAAACAAGAAAAAACAAAAAAAATTGGATTAGGAATTACCCATTTCAAAAATAGAAGATTCCATTGCATCAACATTCTCATTCAAATATTTACAAAAACAAAAAAATATTTCTCCAATACAACACCCC
>APFE030120852.1:127587-203959 GCA_000404065.3 Pinus taeda
CACGTGGTGCAATAAGAACCACATCACCATCCACTTTTGTAGGTAGAAGAAGAAGAGGTGGCAAAGAAGGTAGAAGAAATGGATGTAGATGTTGACAATGAGGAAGATCTTCTTGGATTTCCCATTCAGGATACTGATATCAGCATTCATATGAAGAACATCCCTTCATTGTTTCTTCCCAAATTCCATGATATGAGGCCAAAATATTAGGAAACCTTTATCTTTGAATTTGAAATACTTCGTATATCTTATGGTTACTTATTAAACACTCAAAAATTGAGATTATTTCCGGCAATGTTTGAAGGATAGAGCTCTAAAACAGTGCATGAGTTTAGGGACTAATTCAATAAGATCATGAAATGATATGCAAAAGATATTTCTACAAAAATATAAAGATCATGACCTTAAAGAGGAAATCTTTATAATGAATAAAAAAGAGTATGAGAACCTTAAGGTCTAATAGAGATATATGTATAATGTTAAGAGGGAAAAATTACATAATTTAGGATTTGACACACCAAAATCCCTCTTACTTAGAATGAGATGAGTGGATTGATCTCCTTGATCTACTGAGTAGAGGGGATGTATACCAATTACCATTTGAAGAAATTTGTGAAATATGTAAGAACATATCAAGAATAAGGGAAAGAGTAAGTAAATCAACATCGAGATTGGTAAGTCAAGCTGAACTTGGAAATTTCTTTGATAACTTTAAAATATAAAGTCTTAGCAATCTAAGTGAACAAGTAGATATGTTAAGAACGCAAAATGAGCAAAAAGAGGACGTTCAAATTTTTGTTATCTGTGCAGAATCACATGCTACTAAATATTTCTCATCATTACTAGGGTTAAATGAAGTTTACTAGGGGGACAGTGGAGCAAATAAAATGCCAAAGAAACTCTATTATCTAGCTCCAAGAAGACCATAGAATGCTAGTCAACCCAGTATGTTTCAAGATCCTAATTCAAAATTTCAAGGTTATGCACAAGAATCTCAAAGTAATTGGAACACACCCTTTCCTTTGCAACCTTGGCCATCTCAACTCGAAAACCAATCTTGGAAACAAGGTTGGCAAGTAACTTACATGATAAATCCATAATATCCTTAATTGTTTCATCAAAATCCTCCATACCCAACTCAATGTTATCCATACCATCCACATCCACCACAACCACAACCTCAACCACATCCCTCTCAAATATCCACTCTCACTCAACTATTTGTACAACCATTTCTTAACCTAAACAATAAAGTGACTCAACCCACTTACAATGTTGAGGTACAACACCTCCAAACAACTCTTCTTGATATAAATGGTATTCATCTTACATCAAGAACAGTATTGCAAAAAACATATTCTCTTGATGTCATTGAAGCACATCATCTAGAAAAATAAGATTCAAATGAGGAGACCAAAGAACCATGGACTACATTTAATGGAGAGCAGAAATTAGAATAAGAGTTTGAGAAAGTTCAATTATGTTTACCATCAGATCCTCTATGTGTTCGAGATAATGATGAGAAAAAGGAAGAAGATTTGAATGTCATGGAGAAGAGGACATATAAAGTGATCCAAATGAGCAAGTGAACCTATTAGGGTCCTATAATAATAGGATTCATAATTTTGAATTGGCTATGATTAGTCTTGTAATATTGTACATACCTTTTCTTTCTGGAAAATGTTTTCCCATATTAAAAATAAAAATGTAAAGAGGGTAAGTCCTAAAATAAAAATCAAAGGACTAAAAGAAAATGATCAAAAAGAAAAATAAAATATGAACCCCACCAAAAAGAGATAAAAAATAGATTCTAAAAGTGATGCAAATTCAAATGCCACTACTTTGACTTTGTTTTGTAAAAAATAAGATTGTGTGCAACTTGTCAAAAATGCCACAATCCATGATGGTCAAATAGTTTAATCTTGATCTATTCATGCTTTAAATTTCATGTTGATATATAGAGAAATAAAGAACTAGCTAAATTGTTTAATCTTGGCAGATCAGTAGTTAGGTAGAGAATAATAAGGAGCTCATTAGTTTAATCTGAGCCCTTGGAAGTTATAAGGTTAGAATTTGATAGTTTGCTTATCAAAAGAAAAAGAAATAGAGGGTCAGCAAGCTTAAATTCACCCAATAAATGAAGAGAAAATTCTAGGATAAATAAAGGGTAGGTAGAAGAAGTTTTGAAATGCACAAGGTTGTTAGCTCAAATGCACCTTTGCCATGCTTAAATCTTATGTTTCATGTGCAAGAGGAACTATCAAAGGAAAGAGGACATTCACAAAATTTGTGTATTACTTTGGGTATTTACCCTAAAAAAAAGGTTCTATATGATTTTAGGCCTAAATACTAAAGCTCATTTACTAATTTCCCCTCATTTCACTCAACCCCTTACATGTCTAAAATTGCCTCCATTACCCCTTCATTAATTCTCATTCACTAACTTTCCCTTCATTATAACCCTTTCCTTTCATTTTAACCCTTTTTCCATTTGTTTCACACCTTTCCCTAGACATTACGCTTTAAAAATCACTTTCCCTTTATTAATTTCCCATTTGCCCTTAAAAACCCACTAAACCCCCTTATCTTAAGTTATTTTCTAACCTATAGTCCTGCTTTATGTATTTAAACCTCACGTTATAATTCCCTGACCCTCACTAAACCTTTGAATATATGTAAACCACTGCATTATTTATCCTCAGGCCCCGCCAACTACACCCCAACTTAGCCTTTGCAACTCCGCCACGTGATAGCCCTCCACTCAAACACTCCAAGATCCGACAGCCCATATCCATATCGCGTGCTCCCACTGTCTGATAGTTAAAACCTCAAATGTGAGATTCACGGTCTTGCTTGAGCACTCTTTTTCTATGTGGCATCCCCACGTTATATCACTTACTCTAAAAAAATACCGCCCTTCACTCACAAGCGGTGTGATATGCCATAAAACTACCTCCCCACATAAAAGAAAACCACTGACTATTCATTTATTAATCATGCACCCAAATTTAACCACTATTGGTTAAAAACTAAAAAAAACCCCTTTTCACTCTTTTTATTGTTATTTCCTTGCAAACACCTCTGCAGACCAATTCTAGACCCTAAATCTCCGCTCAAGCATTTTAACCTCGCCTGCAACCAGAAGAAGTGGCAAACTTCAAATTACAAGTAGCACAAGATCATTCAACCTTCAAAAACCTCTGTTGCTACCATAGAACTCCATTTGCACACCTGATCGCCATATTTCTAGGTATTATTGAAAGAACCAGAACAACCCTCTATTAAAGTTTTGCACAATAATTATAAAAGGTAAATTGATTGAAATTAATTAAAAAAGTGTGCCAAGCTAAAAGAAACCCACTGTGCATTGAAAATCCCTTTTCTGCACACTGTATTAACCCTTCCCACTGTTCCAGAGCTCTTGACCCTACTCCTAAAGCCATAGAAATATTAATTCAATATAATAAACCAAATTATGGATTCCCAAAGCATTCTAAATGAGAAACCCCTGCAAACCCCTCACTTGGATGTCGACCATCTCCCATTGGTTGATAGAGATTTCCAAATTAAAGACACAGTTTCCCCCAGCCATCTATTGAAACTCCACTGCTGGAGTAAAGACAAATTCCTGAACCAAAATGATGACATTCATCTATGGGAATCAAATCTTCCCAAATACTTGTTCCCACAGGTATACCAGTTCCCTGAGATCATCCATCTATGCCAAAACTGTTATATCCCAAGCCAAAGAACCATAGTCTCTCCCAACCAGCAGATTTTGTTTACAATCACTGCAGAGTCAATAAACCAAATGCTGCAGATCCAGCCAAACCCAAATGAAACCCCATTTTCCATTGAAAACCA
The DNA here is from genome assembly GCA_000404065.3 of Pinus taeda. Taxonomy (NCBI): domain Eukaryota; kingdom Viridiplantae; phylum Streptophyta; class Pinopsida; order Pinales; family Pinaceae; genus Pinus; species Pinus taeda. The sequence goes on from APFE030120852.1 coordinate 131,452, forward strand.
ATTTGAAGCTGGACCTTCTCAAGAGGACTCAAATCTTTCAAACTTTCATCATTAAAGAGTCTCATACTCCTACAGACAATCTTCCATACTCTGCCACCATTTTATCTGAGAGGGCCAAACAAATTGTGACCATGCTCTCTTGCATTCTTGGATATACCACTGATGACTAAGTCACCTGACACAGGGATTCAGGATTCGTAGGATACGTGGATTCGAGTGTCGAATTCAGACACGTTGACCCCCGGAACAAGACACATAGGATTCGTTATATATTATTTTATTATATATATATATATATATAATATATATATATTAAAAATTAGATATTTCTTAGACAAATTCTCATTAATTATACAAATTCATTGATTTCAAACATGGATCTTCATCTAGATGTTAGTTTTATTGTTTACGAAGTAAGTAAAATTATAGCATGCATAATACATACAAAATTCAAATATCTGCATAAACCCTCACAAACCTCATAAACCCTCATAAACTTCATAAAACTTCCCAAACCTCATAAACCCTCCCTCATAAACCTCATAAACCCTCACTTTTTTGGGATTCGAATCCCAAAATCGGGACACGATGTGTTATAACAGGACACGACCGAGATTTGATGGTGTCCTATTAGGACACATGGTGTCCCATTCTAGGATTCGAATTCCCATCGAATTGTGTCAGATTCATGGGATTCGAACACGTGGCCTGTTTTGGATGAATCCGGTTTCATAGATTGATGAGCATGTAGATGAGCCAATACTTGCTTTCCTCTCTATTTTTTTCCCAGGCAAGCCTTCAGCTGAAATTTTCAATTTTTCCCAATACTTGGCAGACAGGATCCATGATCAATTGATCAAGCTGCCAAATGAAATTGTATTCAAATACTCTTCAGTATTGTTCCACATGTTCCTATATTTCTAGTCAAACAAGTTTCCAGTCAACATCCAAAAGCAGGACACTAAAGGCCATCCCAAATCAATCATCTTTTCGACACCCTTAATCCAAAAGTATTCCACTATTTTCAGTTACAAAGAGTTCATTGATTCCTTTGTTCATCCAGTTGTAAATATGCTAAGCAATAACAGTCAACCTAGGATCAGTGATGAGATCAAGAGAGTTTTGCAGTTGTCTAAGAACAATAGAATAGGAGACTGGTATCTATACCAGGATCACATTGAGATTAGAATATATGGATGCCAACTCACTCCCTATAAGCTACCTAAATATCTTCTCATGAGGATATTTGCATTAGAATATCAGGCAAATTATAAACTCATATGATGTGAATTTCCTATCAGCTAGGAAGAAAACATAGTTCAAGATAAAAAACCAGCTTGGTCCTTTTATCTGTAATAGTAGGGAGGCTTGAGAAGAAGTAGAGAAGTATTTACAGGAAATGAAGTTTAGTAGCAGTTTTAAATGGCATTATGACCCTTTAGGAGTCATAAAAAAACTAAGGCTCAAATTTGAATTGAGTCCTTTTATGCATGAGCCCAGGGTAGACATTGAAAAATATGCCAACCAGTTAGAGTGGTTGGAAAATACCTTGATAGGTATGGAGAAACAAATGGATACTAGTTCCATTCTGCATACTCCAGCCTTGCAAGACAAAATAAAAAAAGGACCAGGGAAGAATGTTCTTGCTCAAGCATAGATACAACACATGATAAATTTGAAATCATGTACAGGAAGAAGCCCAAGCTAAATCCTATCAATGAGCAAGAAGAGCAGGAAGAGCAATCAGAGATAGTTGGGACAGTTGAGACACTTCAAATCATTGATAGAGAAACAATGTTCAAAGAAAATAAAACTCAATTAGTTTCAGAGGAAACTCATCAAACTTCCACCTCTAATACTCAAAACATTCAAAAATAGCTTAGCATTGAGGTTTCATCATCAAGCAAACCAGTGGATAAGGAAAAATACATAAAGAAGAAGTATAAGGAGATCAAATTAAGAAATGAGGCATTAAAAGATGAAACATATGCCCAGTATTTCAAACAAAGTCTTGCCAATCAGAATAGGTTCATTTCATCTTTTGACAATAAAAATGGTAAAATGAAAATCACCTTTTTGCAGCCTACATTCCAGTAGCCTAAGTCATCAACAGACTACAGGAAAACAAACATTGAAGTTTTGGCTAGGGATGTTCACCCTATTTGTTAGAAAATTATATATTACAGAGCAATGGAACACATAGAATATTGCATAAATATAAACACAGAAAATGCATAAAACAAGAGAGACACAGATATACGTGGTTCACCCAGTTTGGCCTACGTCCACCCCGAATAGCCAGTCATTCCTTTCTATTATCCAGCAAAATGAAGAGACACAACCGATAGAAAATTTGCTGTAATATCCTTTGTTTCCTCTCACAATCTCACCTCTCTGTTTCTCGCTCAAAGAATAAACATCTATATCACACAGCCTCAATACAACGCCCTCATACAAAGAAAGGGGTTTCCATCTAGGGCAAAAAACCCTAAACTAAACATAAGTTCTACCATTAGATCATCCGCCTAATGAATGACCCAGATTGACTAGAAATTACTGTACTTTTACAAGGCAATTTTACATCTATTTTTATCTTCAGGGGTGTTGCCCCCGAAATCCCCACCGAGGGACCGCTGACCCTCGGACCCCCCAGCTGGGGGGGATCGCCCCCCCGAACCCCCATGGGGGGAACAAGTCCCCCCTGCACCACCTTGTGTGGAGTGGTGTACAAACTTCCTAGGGTATACATCAGGTTGAAACAAAGACCTCTGAACTATCATGCTCCACACCCAACACTATTGATCAAATTGAATTTCATAAGCAGGTAAGAGAAATTATCTACTCCACAATGACCAATAAGGCCATGAGTGTCTCGAAACTTCAAAATTCTCTAGACAACATCACAACACAGTTTAAGCTAGAGAAAGCATCATCACATGCAAAGGATAACATAATCAAGTCACTAGAAGACTTGATTATTGAAATTGGATATAATCCAAATGATATCAAGGCTGTAGAAAATCTCATAAAGAAGAAAAATGAAGACATTGCTACACTGAAGAAGCAACTAAAGTTGCCTCCTTCTGAACATCCACAGACCAAGGAGGTTCTAGAAAGCCAAATCCAGAAAGATGAAATGATGGACCTCATTCTCCAGCTAAATGCTCAATTAAAAGAAATGGAGAATGAATTGGACAATTTAATACAGCTAAAATAGGCCAGCATTGAGACAACAACTGCCACTACTATTCCTACAGTTACTACAACAGTTCCTTCAACTTTGGCAGCTTCATTGGTCCCAGTAGAACCACTAGCTATAGCACTTCCAACTACATCAGCCACTACATCAACAATAGGTTCAACAACAAAAGCAACTCATCCTAGTGATGAAGCAGCTAAACTAGTCAAGGCCATGGAGGATATGTCCATCCAGACCACTGAAATAAATAGGCTTAAGGAACAAATGAAAATTCTAGAGGATGAAAAGAAATTGGCTCAAATCATGCATAAGAATGAAGTTCAGAAGACAAACAGGTTGAATGAAAGGATACAAAAGTTCGAGAAGGAATTAACACTGAAGGAGCCACTAGTCGAAGCAAAACAACTGTTATGGGCCAATGTCATTGACTTAGTCAATGATATTTGGCCATCTATACAGGTGATCTTTGAACAAAATGATTTAGTCTAAGAGGCTGGTGAAGCAATTCAAAAGGTTAGAGCCGAACTTGGAAATATACCTGAAGAAGCCTCAAGAATAATCCAGTCCCTTAACTCAAAGAATAAATATGAATTGCAGGAACTTGGAATAGCTGATAGAACTAGGACCATACTAGAGGTGAATAAGGTCATCACCAAGAGGAACCTTATGACACAACTTGAGGACAAGTGCCAAATAATGGAGCTGGCAATAGGAAGGTTCATGGTGAAATTTGATGCTTTGAGGCATAAAGGGCTTCATAATGCATTAGTAATAAATTACAGGTTAATGCCACATGAAGACTATGACAAGAGAATCAGAGAAGTGGCAACGGAGCAAGCCAATAGTTCGTCCATGAGAGGGATGCCTTTAGGAAAGGTTATTTACCAGACTTTTGACAACCTCTTTTGCCTCTAGCGTGAGGTAAAACATATTTTTGTAAACAAGCCCACCTTTGCAAAATACATAGAAGCTATTGAAGTCTACAAAATAATGGTAAATATTAAATTACCAAATATATAGACTTGGAAAAAATTGAACAATTTACTGTGAAAATGCAAGGTAGACAGTGAATACAGAGCAGTCAAAGTAAAACAACAGATCAACTAAGTCAAAGAGTATCAGTAAAAAGGCAAAGTAAAAGAACAGCCAACGTAGAGAAACAACAAAGGAGAGAAAGCAACAAAAGATCAAAGCATAAAACAACAAACTCAGTAAAAGAAGGGACAAATAGCCTTTTATTTTCTTAGGCGTCTCTATCTTCTTGCATGAAGATATTTATTTTCCTTGAATAATTCCTAAAACAGTTTAGGATATTTTGTAACTATTTTTTGTATAAATACTTCATAATTCGAAGTATAGAGGGTGAATTGTTGAACATTTCTATAGCTACATTGATCTGAAAACCTAAGGGTTTATTGTAAAAAAATTTCAAGTCAGTAGACTAGACTGAGTAATAAAGGAATTGCATTACAAGATTCATGTTTTGGGCCACTTCAGTGAAGTATCTTTCATTTGTCAAATTGTTATTTTCTTAAGTATTTCACAAATGTACATGTTTTTTCCAATTTGAATGAAATAACTGGAATTTTACTTCAGAATTTGTTTAAGTACACTTCGTATTGAAAAATTATTCATTTTAATGTTTTCTTCTGATATCCAGAGTAAGGAATTCTTAATTTCTCCCTAGTTTCGATTGACCTCGTTCATTTCTCTCATTATTCGGTTTGAGGAATCCTTGATTGCTCCTTATCCCCGATTGAAAACCCACTTCACCATCCAGCCTAAAATATATGAATTTACTCAGATACCTTGCCCTGTGAACATTATCTTTAGAACTTGATTCAGTCCTGTTTTCTTGACATTTGGACTCCATGGCCCAATGGTAAAAAGACACTTATCTATCCATCTGAATCAGTGAGTCCACCACCAAATCAAATAAAAAACCAACCAAGCTTAAATAAATAGCTTAAAATCAATTAAATCAACGAAGTTAAATCAATAAAAGGGAGTCCTCTCTCAGCATTAGGAAGGCTAGATCCTGATCTCAAAAGTAGGTTTGTGGTTACCTCTATTATTTCTTTCATGACAACCCTAGGGAAATTTTAGAGTGATAACAGAACCAAGGGCATCACAACTATATTGAAATATGGTTCCAAACAATTAGTAAGCTGCAACGACACACTCTTCTTCAACAATTCCTAATCTCATCTCAATCAAAACAGTTGATCTCTCACATGTTGGTATATCTCAAAAAACAACTTTCAAAACTGCATAAGAGTGTATTTTTCTTCCTGGTATGTACATGGATCCATTAGAAGTATCCATGTTCTTAAAAAAAAGATAAAAAATAAAGATCTTAGGTGAAAACCTCCTTTGAGGAGCCTGAGATCAGCTCCCTGGTTGAAAATCTACATGAGGTGATTAGTGATTTGGAAAAAAGAAAAAAATAATAAGATCCTAGGTGAAAACCTCTTTTGAGACGCTTAGGAAAACCTATTGGTTGAAAAACATGCTGAGGCAACCAGTAGGCCTAAAGAAAAAAAAAGGGGGAAAATACTTTTTTGTTCTAGTTTCATTTGTGTTCGCATGCAAGTACTCCCCCATCTGCCCAATGAAAATAAAAAGGTCAGTGCCACACAAAAAAACATGAGCAATGAGGCAAGTAGAAAGTAAAAAATAGTCAACCTTGGGCTTCTTACCTCCTATGCAAACTGCTCAAGAAGTGCCAGGGCAAGGTCATTTCACCCCTTTCCATCCTCCTAACATGATTCCATCCCTTTTCCCCTTCTATTTTTATCAATTTCCAGCTCATTTGGAGCACGATCCTGAAACGTTCTAAGATGCCTGTATTTCTACAGGATTGTCTTATAATACCACAAGATACAAACAATCTCATAAAAAAGACACAACAAGGCCATTTGTTTTATTTCTTAAGGGGAGGAAGGTGTCTTTTAACTAAAAAAAAGTATTCCCACCTATCCCAAGTTTCAAAACTCCGCTCTCGCCACCCTATACCATCATTTCAAGCTCGTTATAGTTACATTTATAGGTCCGTTTTAGGAAAAAACTACAACAACAACTTTTTCTTGTCAATTTGAATTGGGGAAGGCATCGTTGACCTTCTAAATTAATATTCTATCCATCCTCCAAGTCAAAATTGGAATATGATCACTTTCATTTCTGGCCTAAAATTTCCCCATACATTTATAGCATGTTTACAAAAATATCAGATTTGGATTTTCCATCATTTGAGGAAAATAAAGGCATCTTGATACTCCTAATTACCTTCCCCTTCAATCAAATCATGCACATTTTTAATTTCACCACTTTCAAAATTGGGCATTTTTCCATGCACTGGTTTTTCCTCCTCATCACAGTCAGCATTTGATCCCTCCACTTCTTGCTTTTAGCCATGGAGACTTGTACTATAAACTTACCTAATATCCATCAAGTTTCCATAGTGACAAAATATCCAATAAATGGTGATTTTATGGAGTCTTTGTGACTACTACAGGAAAATATGTTCCATGTAGCAGCCATCAAGGGCCCAACAAAACCACCATTATTTAGCAAGAATTGAAGAGAAGATGCCAAGAGGGCCTTAACATCATCAATTTCATTTGAAGAAGACTCCAAAAACATGAAAAAGGAATATTGGACAACCATGCAATAAGTACAAGAAGAGCTAGCCATGGAGCCAAGCAACCATCCATGAAGAAGAAAACCTCTGACAACAATCATCAATGAAGAATCTGGCCACCATGTAGCACTTGCAACATAGTATTTGGCTCCAATAGCACCTGACAAACAAGTCTTCAATCCAAAGCATCAACACCATCAAGAAGCTCCACAGGTAGGTAAGTTATGTAATTGAATCCCTTAGGCTTCATGAGTGCTATGTAATTACTCTTCTGTGTGTCTAAGTATCGAGGGTCAATAAAGGCAACCATCCATAAGTTAAATTCTTGGCCAAACTCAATCTTTACTTAGCCTTTTTTTCATCTCCCATTAGCCTCGTTTTCATATAACGTTGTTTTTATCACCACAAATATCATTTTCATCACCATTAGCCTTGCTTCCCTCACACTCATCCATTTCCAACCTTCACCCACCATTCCAAATTCTTTCCCATTAATTTTTCTCACTATCTTATAGCTGCTATAGGAAAGTTCTTTGCTGCTACAGGATATTCCAGAATTGCAAAAAAAACACAAGGAAGAAATTATCATAACCATATATCGAAAATTGTTCATCCATTGACTGAGCTCTTTTATGGGGAGATGCATAAGGATTATAGTAACATGCTTAAAACTTTTCAGCAAATTCCAGTGCATATTTTTCAAGAAACTGGCCATCGTCACCTACAACCATTTTTGATTTTTCTCAATATTTGTGGATCCGTTAGCTAAACTTTTTAATGGGAATAGTGTTATAGACATATTTGGGCACTGCAACCCCAATCACATATGTATATAAACCAAGGGCTTCTGAGTCCCTAAAAGTGTTGTTTCATGCCCTAAAGGAACAAGGTTACCTGATTACATCATCTCCCAGAAGTTCTCCACAGAAAACTGCTCAAAACTGGTCAAAACTAGACCATACAGACTGCCCAGTGTAGAGGGTGCGATGCATCTCACCTACTCAGTGTAAAAAGTGTGATGCATACTAAAAATCCCTTCTGTAGGGTGCGATGGGCGAGAGTAGACAAATGGCAGAGACAGTTTGCAAGGTGGATGATCATGGAATCTTCCAAAACTTCTCCTGTGAAACTTTCCTCTCTAAATTCGCCAAGGATGAGTAAGAGTTCGTCAATCTCCAATGGAATCAAGAACTATCAGAGAGAGGACATAATCAAAATCCCAGAAGATGACTCACCCCCCTACAATCATCTATATATGGATCCCTCATCCCAGAGATCCAGAGGCTGGAATCTTGTATCTTGTAAGGAGATGTTGTTGGTTCCTGCCTAGTATAATAGTGTTGGTGATATAAGCTAGTTTCATGAGGTGAAGAAGGGCTTCTATGCTAGAGGAATGACACTGGGTTAGATCAATGGGTTGTAATCCCCTCTTCTAACCTCTATATCAATAAAGCTATTCGAGTTTTCCTCCACATTCTTGTATGTTGCTGATATATGCATGTATGTGGTCAATATATATCTGGTCCTATATTGTTTATGACTGTAGATCTCTGCACTTTGAAGGTATTATGCTGCTTTGACTTTATAGGTACTCTTTGAAGTGGAGCGGTTAAGGGAAGAGCGGCAAACATCCATCAAAGAGGAGAAGGAACAAGTGGAGAACCAAGCGAAAGATCAAGGTTGGTATTCTTTTCTCCTCTCCTGTCTACTTCTCATAAAGGAAAACAAAAGTAACTTTAATATGTTTGTTTCTAAGATAGCTACCTGTCTTAGTGGGACTAGTAGCTCTACATATACACTAGATTTCCCGATAACAAATAGATAAGGGTTAACCCATGTAAAAGGATGATGATAACATGCTCAAAAATTTTTAGATGAACACAATTTATCGTTTTATAGACATGGGTTAAACAAGTCTATTGTAGGTAGTTTGCTACAAGATTCAGATAGTGTGCTACATGATTTCTCTTAGGTGCTATAGGATTGTCTAGAGGGGTGCAAAGATCTTGATCTTAAGCAATTTTGGCCAAAAAAACCTAGATTCACAAGGGAACCTCCAATGGAAGGGTAAGTACCTATTTTTCCTCACCTCCTCTAGATAACAAGCCTACACAAATGTTCAGTTTTTTCCCACAGAACATCCTGTAGAAAATCTCTGAAAACAAGAGGGAATTGGAGTATGATTCTTTCTTGTGAACTAAGCATTATTGTAGGAAAAGGGACTTATTTTTTGATTTTGCATGCAATTTTTCCTTTTCGTAACCAATTGTTTTTTGAAAGGAGTTTTCACAAAGGCTATGAGGCGAAAATATCAAGAGAAACCCTCATAGTGATTTGTGGGAAGCATAAGGGACACTGGGACCTATGTAGGGTAGAAACCGTGTGATCCAAACAAAATACAAAACATTCCACAACCATTTATTACTCACCATTTTTCAAAATTGCATCTAGATGGGTTTCCTTGAAAAATTAAAGGGGTATGATGATGAAATTGCATTGGAATTTACAGCCAACCTAAGGAATCCAAGGAACAAGAGTTTTTGATAAGAGTGAGAGGATTAGAAATACATCTCAATGAAAGTGATATCATTAAGATCGCTATTTTACCTAAAAAAGTGCATTGGGACAAAGAATCAAGAAATGAGGCAATGAGTGCTAAGAAAACCTTCTTTTTTCAAGGAGTCAACACACAATACTATAAGATTCTATACAAAGTGCTACAAGATTTTATATAGAGTGCTACAAGAAGAATATCAGGTGCCACAAGAGGCTAATTCTACCCAAAAACTTGAAGAACAAAGGAAATCATTGAGATAGAGGGTAAGTTCCATCCCTCCTCACCGCCATTTGACTTAAAAATTAAAGGAAACCCCTATATTGTTAGAAGAAAGAAATTTGTAAATTATACAATCTAAGTTTTTAAAAAACAATAGCAAATATGGTGTGGTAACTGAGTTATTGACTGAGAATTTGTTTAAAGTGATGGTGCGGTGAGTAGAAAGGAGTGGATGTGCAGATAATAGAGCAGACAAAGAAGTATACAGGTCAATCAATGGCACTACATCAATGAGGCAAGTGGAGGATATTCAAAAGGAAATGGATTGAGTTGCTTAGGCTTGAGCAACAGTTCCAGTAGGTGGGAGACGATGGGCCTCTAAATTGTATATATTTTAAGGCCCATTTGATCATTACTAGAAACATAAAATATGTATTTAACCCCCTTACTTGCACATTATAGAATTAATTCATAGTATTAATGGGTCCTTAGGAATTTGATTTATCCTTGCTTATTATGTGCCTAGTATTATTTATTTTTGTATAATATTATGAGAATATTGGGCAGATTTTGAAGATTTGGAGGATGAGATAATATAGGGATTGTTAGAGTCGGTCTTGTCAGTCCTCCATCAGAGATCAAAACTCTTTATGCATTTCATTTTTAGAAGTCCCGCTCCATCCACTTAGCTGTATTCCACTAGGGGCATGCCATAATCTGATGGAAAAGGTCTTGTTAGTCAGTTCCCCTCATGTCTGGCACCTACTGGCTTATGGTCTTTTGTCAAGGTTCACTAAAGTCCATGACAGTCAATGTTCGATCCTTAATGGACAAGAGTTATTTTTAGTCATTAGGTCTAGGGATTAGTCAATTTTGTCTTCAACCAGGTCCAATAAAGCCATGCAAGCCAGAGGGAGGCCCTTACAAAGCTATGATTCAGAGATTTTCATCGTCATGTTCACAGATTACGACTGTTCTTCAAAACTTTGTTTTGAATAAAAGTCAAACAGTGTGTCGTTTGTGATAAAATTTCAAAAAAGTCTCTAGTTTATTTCTTCAGGTGTAGTCATGGTTTCCGTGGCCAAATGCCCTGTCATTCAACCCCTGCAAAGAGTGCCAAAAATTTCATCATTCTAGCTGAAAATGCAAAGGGAAAAGTGAAATTCAATGTTGCATTAACTCAGTGAAAAAAGCCAAAATGAAACATTAGCAAAGTGGGTTTTTGGAGAAGAAAAAATTAAACCCATGACTTCAAAGCCTTTATATACAAGTTTCCACAAGAAGCCAAGTCATTGTGCAAATCAAGGTCATAGAGAAATGTTGCAAATTCATTGGGAGAGCAAAGTGCGTGTTTGGAGTGAGATTGGAGTCGTTTTCTAGAGCGCGGCACACACACAGAGGGGCACGACGCACATATAGGGCGCGACGCACAGAGCGCGACCCAGAAGTGTTAAAAATACAAGGACACAACGCATATAAAGAGTGCGGCACACAGGGTTTGTTGCACGGCGCACACCCACAGAAGCCTAAAATTGTTCCCAATTGCATCAAATTTTTTGGAATTCCTTCTAATTGCCAGGTAGGGTCTGTCTCTCGGCTTGCTCATCAAATTTTTGTGAAGGTTATGGTGGTTCATGGCTATGTATAATTGCAACAAAAACTCGTAAAAAATACCACTAGAAATCATCAAAGCCATTGTTGCTAGGGTTGCCAACTTGTTGTGTGGATGCCAAGGTTCTTCCTCCCTCTCATTTTTTCCCTTTTTCTCCATTTTTCCTTTCCCCCCTATCCCATTTTTCCCTATTCTCCCTACCCTAAAATATTATCAAACCCTATTCCCTATCCCCTCCTCTTATTTGTCAACATAAAATCCCCAAACCCTCTTACATATCCATGAAACAAAATTTCGCCATAACCCCTATTCCCATCATATTATTCCTCTCCTAACACTCCCTTTTTTTTATTGTTCCCCTTGGAGGCAGATATCACAACAACACCTAGTTTCATACCATCATCAAAGGGCAGCCCAACTAAAGTATACATAGCAATCATGGCCTCTGAGCATTCATCGGAATATGAGATGGAAACACAAAGTGACTCATCCTCGGAAGAACAGGCTCCCAGGAGACATCACAAAAGTGGAAAACATGTTAGGGATGAGCCAACCAGCCTCACAGAACTGCAGGCCTGCCCTCTTGCTATGTCATGTTTCCAGCATCTATCATGTTTCGAGTTTTGTCAAAGGGTGGCTAATGTTAGAGTTCATCATGAGTTGGCCCGTATTTTTGTGCTTCAACTACATGGAGGTCATTCTATCTTGGCCGGGGTCACCTTCACATTGACACCCGAAACTATCTCATTGGCAACCAGCATACCAAATGTTGGAGAACTGTGGCACAAGAAACAGAAGGTGGATAGACAACATTATGAGCCTTACATTAAGGCCAGTTTCTTGAGGCAGCTCACAAGAGTCTTTCCATTCAGATATTTGAAAGATAATATGCTCCACTCATGAAATTGATCAATGAAATACTTCAGCTGTGAGGGGAGGTTCTCTCGTCTATATGCCTATCACATCAGGTTTCTCATGCACTTTACCAGGGTACGGATGATGAACCTTCAATTTTTCATTTGCAGGAACATAGAGAGGCTGAACACCTTCATGCAGCACAAGACCCCTCAGCAGCAACTTAACAATGTTTATCACTTTGCTCTTATCCGGATTTTGGTGGATCATTAGTTGGGATTGCAGGGCATTACTTGGGATGACTTCATCTCCCATGACCTCTTCAGCACTTCACAGGTATTATCAGAGGTGGAACATGAGATAGGTGGTCCTTCTCATCAGTATGAGCACCATGACACCACTACTATGCCCGTATTCATCACATATTAGAGAGGTAGTAGGCATTTGTTTGCAGCAACAAAGCGAGTGTTATCTCCACCCGAGGCGGAAAGGGCCTCGCTTCAGACATCGACAACACAGGTACAGGACAAGGGCAAGAGGCCAATACATGACGAGGCGCCATCAAGTGAACAAGAGGCCGACTTCATCCTCATTCATGATGATGATGCAGATGAGGAAAGTGCCAAACTCAGGAGGACCATCCAGGAGCAGAAAACGTAGATCCAAGACTTGTCACTCAATTTGGAGAGGGCCAAATGGATTATCAGATATTTGGAGCGGAGGAACAAACAGCTTGAGGACTAGCATGAGATCATGGAACTGCAAAGCATCTGTGAAAATCACCAAGCTGCCCAGCATAGGAGGATTGAGCTCACTCCATTGGAGCAAGAGATTAACAATGACTGAGAGTCTTGGCTCGAGCGCGTCAACAACCACCTTGAGAGACTGCTAGAGAAGGCCGATAGGGACAAAACCATACTGAGGCAGATGTTTTATCATTACAGGGCATGGAACATGAGTTCAAAGGCTCGGATAAGGAGTTTGAAGGCAAAATTGAGCAAAGCGACAAAGAGGCAAAAGAGGCAAAAAGAGAAAGATCGGCTTTGAATCTTGGCTAAAGCCTCTGTGGCCCAGCATAGCACCTCATAGAGGATCTCCCTGTGTGTCGCGCCACTGGCGTGGTGCTTAGGATTGGGAGCTCCAAATTCCAAATGGCTTGCATTTTTGGATTCAACATGCAAAATCACGACTACTGGTGCATGGACAAGAAATTTGGGCATGATTTGAGTCTCCAGGAGGCCAAAAACACTCAAAAAATGACCTCTCTGCCCCTATTTTGACACAAAGGAAGCAGTCTTGGGAGAATGAAGATTTAGCAATTGAGCACAAAATACATAAATTCCACTTGGGTTGAAAAGTAGACAGGCTAGGCTTTCCAACAAGCACACTTGGGCACATTTTTGACTCCTGCAGGTACCTCAAAACAACCTCCAAAGTGGCGCAGAGCATATAGAGAAAAAGGCCAAAATCACTTCCGCTTCGCGACATTTCGATTCGCGACTTTCTCCAAAGTGGGCCCGCTCATATACACTTCACTTTTTCGGCACCTAAGGAAAAATTTAAAGTATTTTCACTAGAGGATGGCTTCTATCCAAGTGGCAAAGGAAGGCGAGCAGTCACCCAAGCCATTTGTCATTTTTGTAACGCTGCACCTGTAACTAATGCTTGGCTCTCCACTTCCAATTTGTAATGATTCGAAAAACTCCTCAACTCTTGGTCATTCTATTTCGTCATGGCATGGTCTATTTATTGTATGCAAACCATTTGCAAAGGGTTGGTGGGTTGTAATTTCTGGGAGACTGTGGGAGAGAAACTCAGTTCTTCATTGTATATTTTGACAGAGGATTAATCAAAGGAAGCGGCTCTATTTCATGAGATTCATGTGGTTGTGAGTGTAGCAAATGTGTCTCTTTATGTTTCATATGTATTTCATTATGTTTCACAGTTCATTTCATCTTCATTTCTAGTGAAATTTTCTAAGTAAGATAAGGTAGAATTCATATTTATTGCTCTGCCTGTGGGAACTTTTCACGTATGTGTTCTTCTTCTGTTGAAAAGGATTCGTGTGGTTATGCCCTTTTCACCCTCCTAAACAATCTTTCCATTTCACATTATTTCAAAACTAATTGCTAGACTTTCCACCTGTCTTGCCTCACGAAGTAATATGTGCCTTTGTGTTAAATTCTCTGCTCATTGCTGTTCGTTGGTCCCATACATCCCAGAAACCCGGTCATTCATAAAAATTTGTTTCTTGTATCCATATTTGTTTACTAGCCTAAAATAAATATTTCACTGTAAGTCATCTCAGGCCATATCGTTTATCTATTCACTGAGCGTGACTCGGAGAGAACCCTCTCCTGTTCTGGTAGGGCTAGCTACCAGACTGAGCGTGATTTGTGGTTACCCTGAATTTTGCCTTCCTTCAGCCTAAGGCAGATTTAGGTGCTAACATAGTGGCGACTCTGCTAGGGAATGAATTAATCCCCTTACTTCTTCATAATTCTAAGCTTTCGGATGATAAGTTTAGGATTTGATAGGCTGAGTGAGTTGGTTGTGTCCTTTGATTTTTCTTAATAGCACGCTGGCTTCTAGAAGATATACCAGAGATAATCCTGATCCAGATCCTCCGCACATCTACGAAAATCCCAATTTGATTCCGAGACTTCGTCGTCAAGAAAGCTCTATATCTCCTGTGTTCAAATTCCATTCATGCCTTGACATTTTTGAGTATCTTGAAGAGCTAGATTTTGATGAGCAGTTTGAACTATCATTGTTTGAGACCAAATCCGAAAGGGTGGTTGACTCTACTGTCCGCAATCTACAGTTTCTTGTAGACTTAGAGACAGAAATGGCTAATTGGTCAATTGATAATTACATCGTAGCACAGCTTCAAACTCCAATTGCTAGCCCCTTACAAAATGTGCACACTCCTCCAACACCTCCAAGGCCAAATCCACCAAGAGTGATGGTTGCCCGTTTTCCACCCCTTGTTCTGCCTCAAGTTTTGGATGATATGCCCGCAGATTATCAAAGCAAAATCCCGTTTTTTGATGGCACTCCTAACAGCATTACCGCTCAGAAACATGTGGACAAAATGGCAGATTTCTATGAACTTCATGAGATTGATGCAGAGAATGTGGCAATGAGACTCTTTGTACAGACATTTGTAGGTGAAGTGAGGAAATGGTTCCGAGGTTTTCCGGCTGCACGTATCACTACCTTGGCTGACCTACAAGACAATTTTTGAACCGCTGTGAAGTGAAAAAGAATCCTCTTCAAATTCTGGCTGAATATGAGCAAATAAAACGAAACGTTGGTGAGTTGGTCCAAGACTACTGCATTAGATTCAATGTTGTTTATAATGAAATTCCTGATCATCTAAGGCCACTTGTGGGGCTATCCATGGTAAAGTTCCCGGATGGTTTTGATGCTGACATGGCTTATCAATTAAGAGAGAGAGAACCGACCACCATGGAAGATATGCAGAAGATAGCGGTCAGCGTTGAAGAAAATCTGCTGACCAAGAGAGCTAGAGTAAAGGCAGGAAAGAAATTCACCGCAAAAGAAGAGTCTTCCTCGGTAGATCAACTACTCCGGAAGGTAGAGTAGATGCTTGAAAGGGTGAAACTTGACAAACCAGAGCCACAAGTTAGAAATCCTAACTTCCGTGGCCAGCAACAACCACAATATAGAATAAGGTAGAGAGATCAGCGAGCCCAAGAGCAGACAGCACAGCAGCCAGTACAGACACCTTTGCAGCAAAATTTTGTGCATGGACCAGAGTTAGATGAGGACGGGAATATAATAGGTGAAGAGTACCACCTCTTTACTCTAGATGATTTTCCTATTTATCTCACTGAGGATGAGGAGTATGCAGAAATTTCGGCTGTACACAAAGATGCAGACTTCATTCTAGCAAACGACACCATTTTGGAGGAAGAATCAGATGAGTACCAAAGAGGCTATATGAATGCTCTGTCCACCTAGCAGCAGTGATATTCACTTAGAAACAGAGATGTGCCGATCAAACCAATTCAGAAAAGGAAGGATGTTGAAGCATCAAAGAATGATTCATCAGTTGCACAAAGGAAAGGAAAGGAGGCGGTTGATCCGGATAGCAGCAAATCACCATCAGCAGAACAATCACATCAGTAAATTGCATCAAAAGAAAAGGAAAGGAAAGAAATCCCAGTCAAAGAGGTAGAAAAGACTCCCACTTTTAATTTAGAGAATGAGATTTCTAAACTGAAAGTATCCATTCCCTTGATTGAAATAATGAGGAACAGTAGTTATAGAGGGCAAGTATCTAAAATGTTGAATTTGGACCCAATGCCCGACATGGTGAATGTCGAAGATGATCAACCCGAAGTGATTTTTGGGCCAGCATCGAATGGTGAGTCTGTTAGAAAATTATATATTACGGAGCAATGGAACACATAAAATATTGCAGAAATATAAACACAGAAAATGCACAAAACAAGAGAGACACAGATATACGTGGTTCACCCAGTTTGGGCTACGTCCACCTCGAACAGCCAGTCCTTCCTTTCTATTTATCCAGCAAAATGAAGAGACACAACCTACAGCAAAGCCGCTGTAATATCCTCTGTTTTCTCTCACAGTCTCACCTCTCTGTTTCTCGCTCACACACAGAATACACATCAATATCGCCGCCTCAAATACAATCATACCAGGAGAGGGGTTGCCTTCTAGGGCCAAAAACCCTAAACTAAACATAAGTTCTACCGTCAGATCATCCGCCTAATGAACGGCTCAGATTGACTAGAAATTACTATACTTTTACAAGGCAAATTTACATCTGTTTTTAGCTTCGGGGGCGCTGCCCCGAGCCCCCGCCGGGGGACCGCTGGCCCCCGGACCCCCCAGCCGGGGGATCGGCCCCGGACCCGCGGGGGGGGACACGTCCCCCCCGCGTGGAGGGGTGTACAAAACTTCCTGGGGTATACATCCGGCTGAAACAAAGACCTCTGAACAATCATGCTCCACACACAACAGAGTCTCGTGATAGTGATGTGCCACCTTTTTATATCAGTTTAAAATTGCATGATTTTTTGTTACATAACACCATGTTCGATTCTGGAGCTTCTCACAATCTCATGCCCAAGGTTATCATGGATAAGCTGGGTCTGGACATCACCCGACAATACCATGATCTCTATTCATTTGATTCCAGTAGAGTAAGATGTATAGGGCTAATCAAAGACTTGGTTGTGAGTCTAGATCAACTCACAATGAAGAATGTTTTGATGGATGTTGTTGTGGCATATATTCCTCTCAGGTTTGGCATGCTTCTTTCCAGGTCTTGGGTAGCGAAATTGAAAGGGACGCTACAACTAGATTTCTCCTACGTAATGATTCCGGTGTTTGGCCAAATGAGGAAATTGTATCGGGAACAAAAAATGAAATACATGATTACAAGCAAGGAGAAACCAGTAAATCATCCGATTAATTATGTACATACAAATTTAGAGTCTTTTGTTTTATATTCTGATAGTTTCAATGATATCGATAGTCAGTTAGTAGAAGCAGATGATATTATGAAAATAACAGAAAATTTCTGAGGAGTTTTAGAGAAAGAAGGACAAGAACAGTAGAGCACCATTGAGCGATCAGCTGAAAGTAATGGACAGTAAGTAGACAAAGCACAACAAACATATTTTCAACACTTGTAAGAAGAGGAAGAAGGTTTGTGGACCATGGATTTCGATGGAGCAGTGGGAAATGATGGCGCTGGAATTGGAATTTGGGTACGCAGTCCTCTCTCCGCCCCGAACAAAGTGCCTAGTAACGTGTGGGTATGCTCTTACAAGTTGGATTTTGATTTTTCAAATAATGAAGCTAAGTATGAAGCTCTGATTGCTGGCCTAAAGATTATAAGAAAGTTGAATGCTAAGAGGATTTCAGTATATGGCGACTCCGAATTGGTAATTAAGCAGGTCAGAGGCGAATATCAAGCAAAGCATCCTCGGATGCGGGCTTACCATAATGCAGTCCTAGACATTCTAAAATTATTTTCAGAATACACCTTGACATGTGTGCCTCGTACACAAAATAGTATTGTTGATGCTCTAGCTAAGGTAGCAAGTAGTTTGAAGGTCCCAATGAACTCTAGTAATAATTTCGAAATCCATGTCAAGCATCGTTCGACTGTCCCGGACAATCAAAGATATTGGCAAGTTTTCCAAGATGATGAGGAGATTGATGATTTTCTGCAAAGCAAAGGCAAGTTCAAAGAGACCTCAATTAATGTAGAAAATGACGATGGTAAAGGCAATGGTACAGATGAGGCGTAGATTAATGAAATGGATGTGTTGCAGCTAAAGAATAACGTTATCCCTAAAGTTTTGATACCTTTAGAAGAACTCTTTGATCAAGATGATGTAGCCCGCAAGCCAACATTGCAGCCAACAGAGAAGGGTGTGGAAGAGGTCATTATTAGAACAACTGCTAATCCTAAATTGGTAAACTATCTAAAGAATTGCCACCAAAAATAAAGGACAAATATATCAGTTTTTTGTCTTCATTCGCAGATGTGTTTGCTTCGGACTATTCGGACTTAAAGACATACGATACCAATATAATTCAACACACTATACCCATCAAGCCCAATCAGAAACCATTCAAACAAAAGTTGAGAAGGCTTAATCCAAAGATGTTGCCATCAATTGAAAAGGAGATCAAAAGGTTGTACAAATCAGGAATCATTGTTCCCATCAGATTTTTAGATTGGATCTCTAATTTGGTGCCCGTACAAAAGAAGACAGGTGAGATTCGCTTATGCATTGATTTTAGAAATCTCAATAAATTTTCATTGAAAGACAACTATCCACTACCCAAAATGGACCATATACTTCAGTGAGTAGTGGGAGCATCTCGTATGTCACTACTTGATGGTTATTCCGGATATAACCAAGTTTCTGTCCATGAAGATGACTGAGACAAGACAACGTTCACCACTCCATGGGGAACTTTTCATTACGCTAAAATGCCTTTCGGTTTGAAGAATGTGGGTGCCACATTTCAGCATGCAATGGACTTGGCTTTTGCAAATGAGAAGGATGTCTTTTTGGTTTTGTACCTGGATGATTTGACGGTGTTTTCCAAATCTGATGAAGAGCACATGTACCATCTAAAAACTATCTTTCAAAAGTGCAGAAAATATGGCTTGTCACTAAATCCGAAAAAGAGTTTGTTCGCCATGGAGGAAGGAAAACTACTAGGGCACATTATCTCAAAAGATGGCATTTGTATTGACCCAGCACGTGTGCAAGCAATTCAGCAAATCGATCTGCCCCGGAATAAGAAAGAGATTCAATCTTTCAATAGTAAGATGAATTTTCTACGCCGCTTTGTACCTAACCTTGCTAAGCATCTAAGGGAGATTAAAAACATGCTTAAGAAGGACAGCCAAGTGAAATGGACAGAGGAAGCTCTAAAATCTTTCAATTAAGTCAAATTGGCTCTTTCTTCAGCTCCAGTTCTAGTCAGCCCAGACTACACTTAAGATTTCATATTGTTTTCATTTGCTTCAGTGCATACTATGGCAGCTGCGTTATTGCAGAAAAGAGATCATCATGAAAGACCCATTGTGTTCTTCAGCAGAGCTATAAGAGATGCAGCCTTAAAATACAACATCATTAAGAAGCAAGCCCTTGCACTTGTGAAAGCATTGAAATATTTTCGGGTATATATTCTACATTCTCATATTTTGGCCTATGTTCCTAACACTGCTGTCAAAGATGTTTTAGTGCAGACCGATCCGGAAGGAAGACGAGGCAAATGGATTGCAGCTTTGTTGGAATATGATGTGGAAATAAAGCCCACAAAGCTTGTTAAATGACAGGGATTGGCAAAGTTAATGGCCGAATCAAACTTGCACACCTTGGACATAAATCTAATCGCTGCTATGTCTGATGAGAATGAGGAAGGATCGTCAATTCAGGTATCTGAAATGTTTTCTCTTTCTCCATGGTATTCAGATATCATTTATGTACTTAAAAATTTGTCACCACCACCCGGCATGACTAGAAACAAAGCTAGAACACTCAAATTGAAAGATGCCAAGTTTTGCATTCTAAATTTTGCACTTTATTGGAAAGATCCTGGTGGCGTTCTATTAAATTTCTTGGTGGAAAAGGAAGCAAAGAAGGTCATGGAGGACTGCCACCAAGGAGACTGTGGTGGTCACCTTTTTTGGAAATCAACAGTAAATAAAATTCTAAGAGTGGGGTACTATTGGCCGACATTGTTTGTTGATGTATATAAGATGGTCAAGAGCTGTCATAAGTATCAGATTTTCGAAGGACGACAGAAGTTACAACCTCTACCACTCAAGCCCATTGAAGTGAGTGCTCCTTTCCAACAATGGGGGTTGGATTTCATTGGTGAAATTCATCCTGCTTCTTCCGGTCAGCACAGATGGATCCTCACATCGACAGATTATTTCATGAAATGGATCGAGGCAATTCCCACTAGACAAGCTACAGATGCGGTATTCATTTCATTCCTTGAAAATAAAATCTTGTCTCGCTTTGGTTGCCCGAATAAGTTAATCACTGATAACGCAAAAACTTTCAAATAAAAAAGGATGGTAGAGTTTTGTCATAAATATCACATCATTTTGGGTCACCCAACTGCCTATCATCCACAAGGCAATGGATTGGCAGAGTCTTCAAACAAATCATTAGTCAACATCACCAAGAAGCTGCTGGAAATAAACAAAAAGAGCTGGCATAAGAGGTTGGTCAATGCACTTTGGGCAGATCGTGTAAGTCAAAATAAATCCATTGGTACATCACCTTTTGAGCTTGTTCATGGATTTGGTACAGTATTTCCTACCTCTCTCGCTGCCCCGGTAGTCAAACTTCTTCAGGAGGCCGACAGTGAAGAAGATCCCATGCAGAGAAGGTTGAATCAAATGGTCCACTTGCAGCAGACCAAAGAAGAAGTTTTCAAGAACACATCCACATTGCAGGAGAAGATCAAGAAAATTTAGGACAGAAAAGCAAAGGTGGACAAATTTCAGTTGGGTGATGTGGTGCTGAAGTGGGATGCAAGGAATGAGGAAAAAGGTAAGCACGGTAAGTTCGAGAACCTCTGGAAAGGTCCTTTCAAGATTGCAACCTATCGAGGTCAGAATGCCTTTCTTCTGAAGGGAATGAACGGGGAAGATTGTCCAGGAGGACCGATCAATGGTCGACTGCTCAAGCAGTACCATTTCTGAGTTATTAACGCTACTTCCACTGTCATTGTAAATACCATTTTATTTCAGTTTGGTTAGAGTTTGTCAAGTTAGTCTTCAAGTCATTTCAATATCAAATTTGAGTAAGTTTTTTTGGTCATTTTAGTTTCATAAATGAGTGAGAGTATTGTGTCATTTGTCGAAATAATGACTCCATAGCCCAATGGATGAAGGCACTATCTAGCTCTTCCAGAGATCTGCTATCCTTGGCACCTCCAAGGAGCTACCATCCCCCATTGGAGCCAATGTTAGAGTCGGTCTTGTCAGTCCTCCATCAGAGATCAAAACTCTTTATGCATTTCATTTTTAGGAGTCCCGCTCCATTCACTCAGCTGCATTCCGCTAGGGGCATGCCATAATCTGACAGAAAAGGTCTTGTTAGTCAGTTCCCCTCATGTCTGGCACCTGCTGGCTTATGGTCTTTTGTCAAGGTTCACTAAAATCCATGACAGTCAATGTTCGATCCTTAATGGACAAGAGTTATTTTGAGTCATTAGGTCTAGGAATTAGTCAATTTGGTCTTCAACTAGGTCCAATAAAGCCATGCAGGCTAGAGGGAGGCCCTTACGACTATTCTTCAAAACTTTGTTTTGAATAAAATTCAAACAGTGTGTCATTTGTGTTAAAATTTCAAAAAAGTCTACAATTGATTTCTTCAGGTGCAGTCATGGTTTCCATGGTCAAATTCCCTATCATGCAACCCCTGCAAAGAGTGCCGAAAATTTCATCATTCTAGCTGAAAATGCAAAGGGAAAAGTGAAATTCAGTGTTGCATTAACTCAGTGAAAAAAGCCAAAATGAAACATTAGAAAAGTGGGTTTTTGGAGAATAAAAAATTAAACCCATGACTTCAAAGTCTTTATATACAAGTTTCCACAAGAAGCCAAGTCATTGTGCAAATCAAGGTCATAGAGAACGTTGCAAAGTCATTGGGAGAGCAAAGTGCGTGTTTGGAGTGAGATTGGAGGTGTTTTCTAGAGCACAACGCACACACAGAGGGGCACAATGCACATATAGGGCATGGCGCACAGAGCACGACCTAGTAGCGTTAAAAATACAAGGGCGCGACACATATAAAGAGTGTGGCGCACTTGATTTGTTGCATGGTGCACACCCACAGAGGCCCGAAATTGTTCCCATATGCATCAAATTTTTTGGAATTCCTTCTAATTGCCAGGTAGGGTCTGTCTCTCGTCTTGCTCATCAAATTTTTGTGAAGGTTATGGTGGTTCATGGCTATGTATAATTGCAACAAAAACTCATAAAACCTACCATTAGAAAACATCAAATCCATTGTTTTTAGGGTTTCCAACTTTTTTGTGTGGATGCCAAGGTTCTTCCTCCCTCTCATTTTTTCTCCATAACCCCTATTCCCATCATATTATTCCTCTCCTAACACTCCCTTTTTTTTATTGTTCCTCTTTGAGGCAGATATCACAACAACACCTAGTTTCATACCATCATCAAAGGGAAGCCCAAGTACAGTATACACAACAGTCATGGCCTCTGAGCATTCATCGAAATATGAGATGGAAACACAAAGTGACTCATCCTCGGAAGAACGGGCTCCCAGGAGACATCACAAAAGTGGCAAACATGTTAGGGATGAGCCAACCAGCCTCACAGAACTATAGGCCTGCCCTCTTGCTATGTCATGTTTCCAGCATCTATCATGTTTCAAGTTTTCTCAAAGGGTGGCTAATGTTAGAGTTCATCATGAGTTGGCCCATCTTTTTGTGTTTCACCTACATGGAGGTCAGTCTATCTTGGCCAGGGTCACCTTCACATTGACACCCGAAACTATCTCATTGGAAACCAGCATACCAAATGTTGGAGAACTGTGGTGCAAGAAACAGAAGGTGGATATGAAACATTATGAGCCTTACATTAAGGCTAGTTTCTTGAGGCAGCTCACAAGAGTCTTTCCATTCAGATATTTGAAAGATGAATATGCTCCACTCATGAAATTGATCATGAAATACTTCAGCTGCGAGGGGATGTTCTCTCGTTTATATGCCTATCACATCAGGTTGCTCATGCACTTTACCAAGGTATGGATGATGAACCTTCCATTTTTCATTTGCAAGAAAATAGAGAGGATGAACACCTTCATGCAGCACAAGACCCCTCAAAAGAAACTTAACAGTGTTTATCACTTTGCTCTTATCCGGATTTTGGTGGATCATCAGTGGGGATTGCAGGGCATTACTTGGGATGACTTCATCTCCCGTGACCTCTTCAGCACTTCACAGGTATTATCAGAGGTGGAACATGAGATAAATGGTCCTTCTCATTAGTATGAGCACCATGAGACCACTACTATGCCCGTATTCATCACATATCAGAGAGGTAGTAGGCATTTGTTTGCAGCAGCAATGCGAGTGTTATCTCCACCCGGGGTGGAAGGGGCCTCGCTTCAGACATCAACAACAAAGGTACAGGACAAGGGCAAGAGGAAAATGCATGACGATGTCCCATCAAGTGAACAAGAGGCCGACTTCATCCTCATTCATGATGATGATGCAGATGAGGAAAGTGCCAAACTCAGGAGGACTATCTAGGAGTAGAAAACGGAGATTCAAGACTTGTCACTCAATTTGGAGAGGGCCAAATGGATTATCAGGTATTTGGAGCAGAGGAACAAACAACTTGAGGACCAGCATGAGATCATGGAGCTGCAAAGCATCTGTGAGAATCGCGAAGCTGCCCAGCATAGGAGGATTGAACTCACTCCATTGGAGCAAGAAATTAACAATGCCCGAGAGCCTTGGCTCGAGCGCGTCAACATCCACCTTGAGAGACTGCTAGAGAAGGCCAACAGGGGAAAAACCATACTGAGGTGGATGGTTTATCATTACAGGGCACAGAACATGAGTTCAAAGGCTCGGATAAGGAGTTTGAAGGCAAAATTGAGCAAAGCGACAAAGAGGAAAAAGAGGAAAAAAGAGCAAGAACGGCTTTGAATCTTGGTTGAAGCCTCTGTGGCCCATCATAGCACCTCATAGAGGATCTCCAACCCAAAGTTCAAGAACTTTGGGGCAATTTTGGTCACATGGCAAATTTTTGGTCACAACACAGGTTTTTTCTCCCTGTGGTACGACACTTAGGATTGGGAGCTCCAAATTGCAAATGGCTTGCATTTTTGGATTCAGCACACAAAATCACGACTACTGGTGCACGGACAAGAAATTTGGGCATGATTTGAGTCTCCAGAAGGCCAAAAACACTCAATACATGACCTCTCTGCCCCTATTTTGACACACAGGAAGTAGTCTCGGGAGAATGAATATTTGGAGGGGAAAATGAGCACCAAGTGCTAAAATTCCACTTGGGTTGGAAATCATACAGGCTAGGCTTTCCAACAAGCACACTTGGGCACATTTTGGACTCCTACAGGTACTTCAAAACAACCTCCAAAGTGGCGCGGCGTATATAGATTTGGGTGCGGCACATATAGAGAAAAAGGCCAAAATCACTTCCGCTTCGCGACATTTCGATTTCTCGACTTTCTCCAAAGTGGGCCCGCTCATCTACACTTCACTTTTTCAGCACCTAAGGCAAAATTTAAAATATTTTCTCTAGCGGATGGCTTCTATCCAAGTGGCAAAGGAAGGCGAGCAATCACCCAAGCCATTTGTCATTTTTGTAACACTGCACCTGTAACTAATGCTTGGCTTTCCACTTCCAATTTGTAATGATTCAAAAAAATCCCCAACTCTTGGTCGTTCTATTTCCTCATGACATGGTCTATTTATTGTATGCAAACCATTTGCAAAGGGTTGGTGGGTTATAATTTCTAGGAGACTGTGGGAGAGAAACTCAGTTCTTCATTGTATATTTTGACAGAGGATTAATGAAAGGAAGTGACTCTGTTTCATGAGATTCATTTGGTTGTGAGTGTAGCAAATGTGTCTCTTTATGTTTCATATGTATTTCGTTATGTTTCACAGTTCATTTCATCTTCATTTCTAGTGAAAGTTTCTAAGTAAGATAAGGTAGAATTCATATTTATTGCTCTATCTGTGGGAAAGTTTCATGTATGTGTTCTTATTCTGTTGAAAAGGATTCATGTGGTTATGCCCTTTTGACCCTCCTAAAAAATCTTTCCATTTCATATTATTTCAAAACTAATTTCTAGACTTTCTGCCTGTCTTGCCTCACGAAGTAATCTATGCCTTTGTGTTAAATTCTCTGCTCATTGTTGTTCGTTGGTCCCATACATCCCAGAAACCCAGTCATTCATAAAAATTTGTTTCTTGTATCCATATTTGTTTACTAGCCTAAAATCAATATTTCATTGTAAGTCATCTCAAGCCATATCGTTTATCTATTCACTGAACGTGACTCGGAGAGAGCCCTCTCCTGTTCTGGTAGGGCTAGCTGCCAGACTGAGCGTGGTTTGTGGTTACCCTGAATTTTTCCTTCCTTCAACCTAAGGTAGATTTAGGTGCTAACAGGGACTTTCTCCCTACTACAGGATGGACCAATATTGGATAATAAATTAACAAGATAATATGAAATTATTGAATAGATTTAGGAGATCCAGTGATTGAGAAAATCTACGGATGTGTTGCCTATCATTTAATGAAGACTCATGCTATCAGGGATTTTTTGGGGAAAACCAGTCCTCCTTTCAAGGAGGTTGATTCCCCATGATTGCGTATAAGTACAAATTTGAATTAGCCTCTACGGGTTATAATTTTACATCATTTTTATGAAGAACACTTGATATTCAACAGTTCTACTTCCACCTTCAGTAGTGATGTACTTGATTTTTTCTTAGTCATGAAAGATAGCTTCATTTCCATATTCTAAAGCTTGGTTTTCTTCATGGGACTCTGATTCTTCTTGGGCTTGGCCATCCCAAAAGCCTCAAAGCCTTTTTGTGTACAATTTCTTTTATTTCTCTTCATTTTCAGCATTTATTTGCTTAGTTCCTAGTTTTCTTAGTAATAATTTTCTGCTAAATTTTAACACATGTTAACAAAGCTCTTTTGTGTTTTTTTGCACTTGGATTGAGTCTTAAAAACATTATACTTAATAATAATAAAAATTCCCACAACATTTTCACTTGATTAACTTAGGCATTTGGTTACTTAGTTTGCCTTGTTAATTCCTTTTTCTAAAGTTTTTGGTTTTAGTAAAAACTTATGTTAACTTTTAGCACGTGTTATTGAGCTTATTTAAAGTTTATTCCAGTTGGATTGAATCCTAAAAGCACCTAATTAATAATAATAAAAAAAATACCCCAAAGCATTTTCACTTGATCAACTTAGGCATTTAGGTGCTTAGATCAGCTTACTAGTTCACTATTATGCAAATATGGTTACCTAGACCATTAGTTTAACTTTTCCCCTTGTGAAAGATGGGATACTAAGTAGATCTGAGCTTGGAAAGTTCCTCTACACTCTTCTACAACCTTCCACCATCTTTGCCCCACCTTCAGATCACTTATAGAGTCCTTAGTATGATTTTAGAATGAATCATGTAGCATACTGTAGCATTCTTGTAACATCTTGTAGCACTTCACATAATTGATCAAAACTCGGATAGAATTGCCTCTTGAGCCTATATTTCGATTTTAATCACTTGGAAATGTCCCCTAAGCCTTGGATTCCAACTGGAGTAGATCAAATACCTTTTGAAAGTCATCATAGCTTTAAACCTGCAATCAAGATTTACTATTTTGATCATGAGTTAAATATTATAGAAATAGTTTGCATTGATTCCTTTTGCACACTTGATGGGTTCTGCAAATATATTAGAGTTTCCTTGATGCATTAGAAAAAGTGAAGTTTCAATTTTTTCTTTGTTATAAAGTTAAGTTCAATAGTTTCCTTCCTTAAAATTCTGCAAAATGGTCTCTACACATCTCAATTCATTGCATTGCATCATATCAAAGAAATAAGGACACATTGCTTGTTGCACACATAGTATCGACACCTCTTAAGTTTGTATGAACCTCGGGTTGATAATTAAATTTGGTAGCCTTGGGAGTTGCAACAATATTTTTGCAATACTATGGCTCATCATCGATCTCAACAACTTCTACCCAACCTCAGTTGGAATTTATTATAGTTTTCTGCTATTACAAAACCTCTACCACATTTTTCTTTACTTGTTGCTACTTGCAATCAAGATTTTTTTTCCCAAATTCATTTGAAATAATAAAATTGTTACCTCTAAGATCTAATAGACCTACATCTCCAATAATTTCTGAGTTCTATGCTTCAAACTCCTATAAGATTATTTTTAATACTAGTATTCTAAAATATTCTTCAAAACTATCATTAACAATTCTCCACAACTCTGCTCCTTCAATGTATTTTTATCCTTTGCCCAATATCTTATGTGTTATGTTTCTCATCTAAATCTCCATTGTTGCAGAGATAAATTCGTGTTCATCACCTATCACTCATATACTCATATTCATTATAAAGTATACTATATCTATTACCTTGTACATTCCATTTTTTTTTCCTACTTATTTCCCTTATTAGTGTCTTCTCCAACTCTAATCTCATGCCTTCAATTATTTTTCAAAATTTCTTTGTTAACCCACCACTAGCTTGTTCTAGTGTTATTGTAATGATTCAAAATCTTTGTAAACATTTCCATGAATATTTTTATCCTACTCTAATTCCGCCTTATGCAAGATGCACCCACTTCTTCATAATATGGTGTCCTAATCTAATCTCGGTCGATCTTCTCTGAATTCATTATGGGAGAATTCCATAATTCTATTTTATTACAACTTTAGATTAAACCTTTTTCTTTTTCTCGGTATTTTCATTTCAAATATTTCCAAACTCGGCTCTTTATCAAATACACATGGAACCTCAAATTTCTTCACTGTCAGAATTACTCTGCTTTAACACATATAATATGTGCCATGTCGGAGCACTTAACCAAAATCTCACTTGTATCTATGATTTGGACGATTACATGGTAAGTTTCTCCTTGAAAATTCATATTCTTTTAGACTCAAATATGTTATAGTCTAGATACCTTGTTCAGGCCTAGATAGATGTTCTCAACCCATGTATATGATTTCAATCTGGATATAACTCTTCAATCCAAGAAATTTGGTAGCTGGTTTTTGTTGCACTTACATAAAGCCCAGATTAAATCCAACCCAGATAATTTTTATGGCTCACATTTCAAATCTTGCAGGGTCCACATTTTAATGATTCATATACTTGTTAACTCAGAAATGCACTCAACCAAGATACATTATGAACTAGATAGTTCTTCGGCCTCATATGGAAAAATTTCAAAACATAAATGATTTTTGTTTTCATTGATTGAGGATTTGGGATATATGTTGTTTGAATAGGGGAAATGAGGAAAGAAACTAAACATACATTCAGTTATAAATTGACCAAGAAAAGCACATAACATATTGAAAAACTGAATTCAACCACACGCATAAACACACAGGATTTACGTGGTAAAACCTCGACAGGGTGTCAAGGAAACATCCACGGGGCAAGGGATTGGAATCTCTATTAATTCAACAATGATTCTCCATGATTACATATCTCGGGCATTCACTAGTTTTATACAAGCATCCTCCATTACATAACTGTTATTTCGGTATAAAACTAACTGGTTACATTTTTACCCAAATTTACATAATTTGTTGTCAACCTTTCAACACACTCCACCTTGACAACAATTTTCCTAATCCCTTGCCCATGCCCATTCATCATCTTTTCTGCAAGCCAAGAGAATCTAAAAACCATCACAGTTTCTCTACTATATCTGGCTTTGTGAATATGTCTGCACAATTCTCTCGTGTATGGACCTTTTGAAGAGCTACGTTTTCGCCGTCAATCACATGTCTAAGAAAATGATACCTTACATTAATGTGCTTGGTTCTGCTGTGATAAGCAAGATTTGCAGCCAAGTGAATAACACTTTGACTGTCACAAAGTACATTCACTTTCTCCTGCATCCTTCCAATGTCATCGAGCAGACCCTTTAACCAAATTTCTTCTTTGTTGGCATCTGAAGCAACTATATATTCAGCTTTGGTAGTGGACAACACAACTGTTTCTTGAAGCTTTGACATCCAACTAGTTGCTCCACCTGCAAGAGTAAAGACATAACCTGTAGTGGATCTTCTTTTGTCCAAATCACCTGCATAGTCAACATCTACGTATCTGTAGACTGATCCTTCACTACCATTAAAGATGATGCAATGGTCACTTGTGTCTCTTAGATATCGAAGCACCCATTTCATTGCTTGCCCATGTTCTTTACCTAGATTTTCCATGAACCTGCTGACAACTCCAACTGCATGTGGAATGTCAGGTCTTGTAGATACCATCACATACATTAAGTTGCCTACAACATTTGCATATGGTACATGAGACATATACTACTTTTCTTCATCAGTTCTAGGACTCAAAACCAAAGAAATCTTAAAATGGGAAGCTAGTGGAACATTAACAGGTTTCACATTGTTCATAGAGAAATTTTCAAGTACTTTCTCCAAATACTTCTACTGTGATAACCAAAGCTTACCATTTTTCCTATCTCTGTGTATCTCCATGCCCAAGATATGTTTTGCTGCTCCAAGATCCTCATATCAAGCATCCTAGAGAGCTGAGCCTTTAACCTGTTGATATCTTCCATGCTTTTGCTTGCAATAAGCATATCGTCAACATACAAAGATAAGATAATGAATATGCCATTGAAACTTTTGAAGTATACAAAATGATCATACTCACTTCTTATAAAGTTTTGGCTCACCATGAAGGAATCAAACTTCTTGTACCACTGTCTGGGAGACTGCCTTAGACCATACAATGATTTCCTGAGCTTGCAACTAATTTTCTACTATGACCTTGTACAAAACCTTATGGTTGTTCCATATATATCTCTTCATTCAAATCACCATGTAGAAATGTTGTTTTAACATCTAACTGTTCTAACTCAAGATTAAATCACGCAATTAGTGCCAACACAGTACGAATAGAAACAAGTTTTACAACTGGAGAAAAAATCTCATGAAAGTCTATACCTTCAACCTGAGAATACCCTTTTGCTACCAATCTCACCTTATACCTTTCGATACTTCCATCAAATTTTTGTTTCAGTTTGAAGACCCACTTGCATCCAACAACACTTCTCCCTTCAGGAAGCTCTACAAGATCCTAGGTATTGTCCTTGGCTAAGGAGTCCATTTCTTCTTCCATAGTCGTTTTCCATTTTTCACTATCTGTATCATCTACTGCTTCCTGATAACAAGAAGGTTCCCCATCTTCAGTAATTAAAGAAAAATATGAAGAATAATCTTCATATTTTTTGGGAGTTTTTCTTTCCCTTATAGATCTTCTTAGAGCGACTGGTTGCTGAACTAGTTCAGAAACTTCAACGGCTTCCTTTGTGTCTTCAACACCTTTTTCTCCAGAAGTCTCTCCTTCCTTTCGACTGTCATCGAAAGGTCTAGCCTCCAACTGAACTCATTGATTTGGAAATACATGTTCCTGTTCAATTCTTTCAACATTTGATTTTAAAAGAGAATATTCATCAAATGTTACATCTCTACTAATGACTATCTTCCGCAATGTAGGATCCCACAACCTATATCCTTTCACTACATAGTCATACCCAACAAAGACATAACAATTCAACTTTGGATCTAATTTTGAACGCTGATTTTTCGGAATAAGAGAATAAGCATCACAGCCAAATATCCTCAAATGTGAACAATCACAAGACTGACCTGTCCAAACTTCCTCAGGAATTTCACAATTAATTGCTACTGAAGGTGATCTGTTAACTAAATAAAAAACAGTAGACACTGCTTCTACCCACAACTCCTTTTGCAAGTTAGAATTGTTGATCATGCTTCTGGCTCTCTCCATAAGAGTCTGATTCATACGCTCAGTAACACCATTTTGTTGAGGAGTATAAACAACAGTTTTGTGTCTAATAATTCCCTCATCCTTACAGTATTTTCAAATTCAATTGAAGTGAACTCACCACCATTGTCAGTTCTTAAAAATTTAATAGATTTTCCTATTCTTTTCTCTACCATTGATTTAAATTGTTTAAATACATTGAATACATCAGCTTTCTTTTTTAGCATAAAGACCCAAACTGTACGAGAGAAATCATCAATAAACATTAAAAAATATAGAGCACCTCCATATGACACAACAAGGGATGGTCCCCACATATCAGAATGAATATAGTCTAAAATATCTTTACTATTATTTCCAACTTTAAATCTTCGTTTACACTGTTTTCCATACACACAATGTTTACAGAAATCTAACTTCAAATATTTCAGATCAGGAAGAGATTTACGTTTCATCAATATCTGAAAACCTTTCTCGCTCATATGACCTAATCATTGATGCCATAGACGAGTACCTGCTTCTTCCTTTTCTGACGCAACTGCTACTTCGCTGACCTGAGTACTTCCTTTTAACCTGTAAACATTTCTGACCTTTTCTGCTTTCATAACCACTAGGGCTCCTTTAGAGACTTTCAAGACGCCATCCTGACTTGTAAACTTATAACCATCTGAATCCAACACTCCTAAAGAAATCAATTTTTTCTTCAAATCAGGTACATGTCTATCACTAGTTAATGTTATAAATGTGTTATCATACATCTTAATCCTAATATTCCCCATCCCAACAGTCTAACATAACATATTATTACCCATAAACACAGAACTACCATTTACATTTTCATACGAAATAAACCAATTTCTATGTGGGCACATGTGATGAGAAGCACCAGAGTCTAACAGCCAGCTTTCTAAACCCTGAGAGACATTACATTTAGGTGAAGTTTCATCTATCATACATAATTCTTCAGCAGATAAAACTTCATCTATCATACTTGAATTGACCTGATTCACTTCCTTCTTCGGGTTATCAGATTCCTTTCATTTCCAACAGTCTTTCTTCAAGTGTCCAATTTTATTGCAGTGCCAACATTTTTCCTTATACTTCTTTCCCTTTGATTTCAATCTGGAAGACCCCCTTGGTTTTTCTTCTCTTTCCTTTGAGCATCCTCTAGCTACCATGGCTTCTGATGCAGTTATTTCAATACTGGATTTCCTTCATACTTCTTCAAACAGGAGAGCTCCCATGATTGATTCAAAATTCAAAGAATCAGTAGTGCTCAAGCTGATTGAAGTTACGAAGTGATCCCATGATTCAAATAGAGAACACAGCAAGGTTATGGCTTTATCTTCTTCCTGAATTTTAACTTCCATATCTGTTAATTGACATAAGTGTATTAAAAACATTCAAATGTTTTGTAACTTTCGAACCTTATTTCATTCGAAGACTGTACAACTGTCTTTTCAGATAAATTATGTTGGTTAATGCCTTTGTCATATAGAGTTTTTCTAGTTTTTCCCATAATCCTGAAGCTGTAGTCTCTTCAACAATATTGAAGAGAACTTCATCCGCTAAGCATAACCAGATGGTACTGAGAGCTTGGGCATCCAAGTCCTCCTAGTCTGAAGTAGTCATGGTTGCGGGTTTCTTAGTTTCCCCATCCAATGCCTTGTGCAACCCTTGTTGCATAAGCAGATCCCTAACCTTCAGTTTCCAAAGAGCAAAGTTGCTCTTTTTGGTGAATTTCTCCACCTCGAATTTTGCATTCGACATCTTGGCCATTTTTCTAGGGTTTCAATCTTCAGTCTTTGAACTAGGGTTTTTCCTTTTCAAAAAAATAATCTCAATCTTTGAACTAGGGTTAATATTTTTATTTTCAAGAAATAATAATTTTTTTCTTTATTTACAAACCCTTTCTTTCTTGCAAACTGCTTTGTTTTTTTTTAAACAAAAAAAGAAACCCTTCCTTTTCCTACAATAAAGAAACCCTTCCTTTTCCTCCAATATTTGTATAAAATTCACCCCTTTAAAAAAAACTTGATTTGATTTCAATCTGCTATTTTTGTTTAAAAAAGATTTCTGCTAAAAATAAAAAGGTTCTGGAAACTTTGATCAATACCTAGATTCAACAGCAACTTGATTTAGCCTTTCCCAATGAACACGCTGCAGAACCTTGCGCCTCTCCACTCCACACAGGTTCCTCTTCAGGTGACTCGGCCTGCCTTCAATGGCTCTGGCATGCAAGAATTCTTGAACAGCTTTCCTTCACACAAAAAGCCCGCACCTTCATGTAGCAGAACCTCCCTTTAGAAAATAGACATAGAGCCTCTGCTCCAACATGCAAAGACACACTCTAACACGCAGTAAAACGTGCTCTGGTCTCCTCCTTGCAAACCATATCACCTCTAGTTTGATGGTTTTTCCGCGCAGAATGCAGATCATACCGTAGCTGCTGCCCTCCTCAGGCAGCGCAGACCCCACACACGCTCACCTCTGGTTCGATGGCTCTAGAGATGAAATTCGTTCGACAAAGATAAAATTCAGCACTCACAACTTCACCAACAATGGATAACCATAAATCAAAACCCTCATTTGGTCTAAACTTGCAGCTTCACGTACTGTGGTTTCCGGCTCTTTTAGAACTGTTCATTTCAAAAAGAAAAATTCAATGTCTTTCACTTCGAGGGCCCCTAGGCAGAGTCACGGGCTCTGATCTTCACACATGTGGTCTTCATGTAGGGTAGAGTTGGGAAAACCTTCGCTCCTCCTCCTTAAATATAGGCTCTGATATCTTCAGGCAACAAACCGCTCGCTTCTGCAAAGACTTCACTAGCAATGAATCTCCCTTCACGCAAAAATGAGCTCGCCTTCACTCTCCCTCACACGGTCTGGCAGCATAGAACTGGATGGCTGCAGAGATCTGCCCGCCTTCACCAGCAGGTTAATGAGCCTCCATTCCAACTTCGATTTGATACCAATTGTTGTTCGAATAAGGGAAATGAGGAAAGAAATTAAACATACATTGAGTTATAAATTGACCAAGAAAAGCACATAATAGATTTAAAAACTGAATTCAACCACATGCATAAACACTTAGGATTTACATGGTAAAACCTCGACATGGTGTCAAGGAAACATCCATGGGGCAAGGGATTGGAATCTCTATTAATTCAACAATGATTCTCCACGATTACATATCTCGAGCATTCACTAGTTTTATACAAGCCTCCTCCATTACATAACTGCTATTTCGGTATAAAACTAACTAGTTACATTTTTACCCAAATTTACATAATTCATTGTCAACCTTTCAACAATATATCAAGGACCTGAATCGATTTGGTTTGGAATTAAACCTTCAGGCTTACATTGTGTTTTATAGATATGGATAACTTTGAAACTCTGGTTCTAATGGAAAACAATGAACTCAAATTCAAAATTGACAGTTCGATATCAAAGGTGTGCATTACTTATTTGGATTATTCATTCCTCCTACAATAAGAAATAACTAGTTTGGGTTATATCTAGACATTCTGAATTCAACCACGGACTGGTCATCGCACTTCACTTCCTCTTTAAGGAAAATAATTGCATTCTGATCTACATTTAGGCAATCACAATTACCAAAAATCAAAGTTCCACATAATATGGATGTATTAATTCAAACACAGGTATCACACACTTATGTTGAAGGATACTCACACTATCTTTATACAATATTTTCAATTATGGCCTAATTCAAATCATTGATTGGCCATTTCCTTTGCTCTCTCCGACCTCTCTCATGTACTTTGCCTCTCTCCACCCTCTCATTATCTTTCTCTATTCTTCTCATTTACAAAGATTTATTATTTACAATAAGGATGGGTTTGTTGAGATCCACTAAATATGGATCAAATCACCCATTCATAGAAATATCAAATGTATCTTAGAACCTCTAACTCATTCAACAAATCACCTCAAATAGTGAATTACATGTCGCTAAGGAAATAATCCATTATTTATTTGATCAATCCCTATTTCACTTCGAGAATCAAACTCCTATTTTTAATTACATTAAATTGAGGGAACCCACTCCCTTTATTAAACGTGGTAAGACCTCCTAGGTCTTGTTGACTCGATGAAATCTCCTACATCAATGGATTTGTAGCCAACTCATTTATACGAAAGATATGATCCATCGGTGCTATATATTTCTTCTTATCATACAATTTTCTTTCTTACCCCTGAATATTTTTTATTGGATTACTATTGTTTTCCACACTTTGATTTCATTGAATAAATCTAATAGACATTGAAGGCTTTCTACTTTCCTTTATGAGTCAAATCTAGGAATTTTTCCATTATAAAGTATGGAAGGTATTTTTGCTTGTCTTGTGTGTTTGTTATTTAGATCTAGTTATCCATCCTCTTGATCCTCTAGCTAAACTTACATTTTGGATGATCCATCAAGAAGCACAAGTCTACATGTTTTCCTATTTCCATTTCTCTCTCAAATCCCTAGTTAGCTTTCGTTCTTCCTTATCTTAGTAGTGTAAAATTATGTTTTCTTATTATCTATCACTAGTATACCAATTTGGTTGTTGGGAATAAATAGGATGCATAATATAAAAAATCTCATCAATATTTACTTATCTATATTTACCTCAACTACTTATCTATATTTACTTAATGGGCCTAGAGGGTATCGATGTAAATCTAAAGCCACCACAAATATTACATCAAATGTTTCATGGGCACTAACTCATAGGAAGAACTGAACCCCTATTTTCTTCGCTAGCACCAACCAACATGAAGCATGATTCTACTACCTTAATTTTTTTGCTAGCATGCACTAGCAAGAAGCACCAACTCCCTCTTTATTTCGCTAGCACCAACCCGAAGGAAGCATCAACTCCCTCTGTCTAGATGTCTGATCAACTTACAAGAAGCACCAACTCCTTGATTTTGCAAGAACTCACTTGCAAGAAGAACCAACCTCTAAACTATTCTTTTGAGAATAACTTAGATGGAAGCACTGACATCTTAATGTGCACATACCAACTTGCTGAACCTATAGAT
Organism: Pinus taeda; assembly: GCA_000404065.3. Taxonomy (NCBI): domain Eukaryota; kingdom Viridiplantae; phylum Streptophyta; class Pinopsida; order Pinales; family Pinaceae; genus Pinus; species Pinus taeda. Next base: position 167,726 of record APFE030120852.1, read on the forward strand.
AACTATTTCATAGGATTTTTAAATTGTATCCATAGGTTCTATTTTCTCAAAGAACTTGTTGCTCACATCTTTGGCTCTCACTCATCCCGATACACAACCTTAATCAGCTCAGCACCCGATAGGCTCTTACACCCCTTGCAAAATATTACAATAGCTTAAGATATGCACAAGAACCAGTTCTTCCTTTTATGCGGCTATTAAAGAAATTTTGAGGTCTAAAATGGGCCTCCTAAGGAATATTATAAAATAATAGTGGAAATAATAAAATAAGATTACATTACATCATCAAATTTTAGAGGGAAAATAGAAAAGAACTACTTTTTTCAACTCGTATTTTCATCTTACCTCCCTATGGTTTTACTCAAATTTTGAGCGGGAGTACTCATTGGATGTGGAATTCAATTCTTCATCTAAGGAGTACTCATGTTGGATACTTTTGGTGGACCCTGCTACACGAAAAGTGAGAAATACATGAAAAAACGTGATTACAATCATGGTTTTCATGTAGTTTTCATTTTTGGTGTAGCAGGGTCCATTGTAAGTATGTAACATGGGTACTCCTTGGATGAGGAATTAAATGATTCATCCAACAAGTGCTCCCACTTGAAATTTGAGTAAACTCCTATGGAGATAAGTTGAAAATAAGATTTGAAAAAGTAGTTTTTTATTTTATTTTTTATATCTTTTTACTTTTTAGCTTCAAAAATGGTGAATCATTCCCCATGGTTGACATCATCATATTGAATCCTATTGGTTCTTATAAAGTTGATTTTGGTTGTACATTTTTATTTTGAGGCCCATTTTAGACCTCTCTAGTGCTCCACCAAACTCGACTCAAATACTCAACATGATCTCTTCTACATGCACACAATGTAGTTTTACACTATAAGTTCATTTCTGCCCTTTTTCAACCACACACATAGCCTCAACTCATTCTTGGATTTATTTGGCACTCTACCTCTGTACAATTACTTATGCTTAGTTTAGGTGTGAACAATCCTCAAGAGCAAATGTGCTCTCGCACACAACATACGACCTCCCAATTTTCAATATGCTATCCTACAATTTCCTTACTCATGTTGCATCTTATTTAGTTTCCCTCTTCATCTACCTTATCTCTGATCCTTGCACTTACACAACCACAATTTTCTCAACACACACATGGCTCGAGAAAAGTGTTCATTAATTTGTCCCATGGCTTGAGACGATACTTCAATATGGATCTTTGTCTTATCCTCTAGGCTTTAATGAGACTACCTTCAATTCATTATACTATCTCAACCAACCTGTTTATTTTTCTCATCCTTTTTTCTTCAATGAGACTTGCTTAACCCATTAATAGGATCACCAACCATTCTCAAAATTGTATTATCTTTCATGAATTTTGCAGTTGATTTATTCTTCTAAGACTAGAGGGTGGGCTTCATTTACTTTGTTGATTTTATCAATGCAATTTTGTAATTATTTTATTAGCGCATCTAATCTTCAATGGGTCAACCATTCAATTTTCACCAACTGCGTTGTTCTTTTTTCTTTCTCCTCTTGGGCCACACATTGCCATTACGCAAGCTCCACTTGAATTTCTCTAAGAGAAATCACTCACTCACAGTCACCCAGTACTTCCTCATCAGGTTGTTATCCATCACCTGTCATGGTCAATCAAATTTTTTGTTTCACACAATCTTCCATATCCAACTAGCCATGCAATAGATCCTTTAGATTTCCATAATGAAATCTCGCACCAAATCTTGACTATCTAAGCTCTTGGAAAGATTAGCACCTTTTTCATGTGAGTACACCACTTGACCAAAGCCTTTATATTTGATATGTTTTTTCTCCTATTCAGGTTCATTCCTTCTCGCTTCTATGCTCAAGGAAATTACCCGAACATCGAACTACCAAACTAACTCTTGTTTCTGGCCCACTGTTCAATAATTAATAGTATTTCAAAAATTATACAATAAAGGAAATCGCCTACAAGCATGATTCGCTGACACAAATCCAAATGTTCTGCCACATCATCTATTGACAACACTTCTCCTGCATGTTTATGTCATCATGCTATATGGAGATATCTCAATGATGCCACGTGTCACATGGATTTATCCCACTTGGCCATCCAAAGACTCCATATATGCTTATTATGTGTCACATGTCCAATGTGCCACATCATCACCTCAGTCCAGTCAATGCCACCTATGTGCACTTTAGTGGCCACATACTCTTACCACATCATTAAATAGTATTATAGGAATGACCGAGTAAGGTGTGCTTTTCCTATGTTTCCTTCGCGATAATCCTTTGGGGTTGAATGCATGGTCCTGTTGAAGCCCCAAAAATCAGGTCTACAACAAGGGGGATACCCACCCAGTCCGGGCCTTGAAAGAAGCTCCTTTTCCATTTGGGATGGTGGGTCTGACTAGGGATAATGGGACTAGTTTCCCAATTTGTATATGTGTGTGTTGAGAATTGATATTTCCTTTCTAATAATTCCTAAGTAAAATGATTTTATTCTAAATCTAGTTTATCAACATGAAATTGTATTCTAATGAATAGAAATATCTAATTCTAAAACCAACCTGGGATTTAATTTTTCAATTATGCGACCTAAAATAATTTCTAACAGCAATTGGTAATAAAGATCATTTGATCACTATGAGAAAGGAATTCAATAAATATGAATCGCTTCGTATAAAAAGTTATCTGAAGCAATTGTGAAAAGCATATCGCATCATAAGTCACTCATATATTAAGCATAAATAGAATATCCATCACCATACAAAAGTGACAAATGATAACTCAAACATTTAAGCATTCATATATAAATAATTGAACATAAATATCACCTTAACACATAAGCAAAAACCATTAACAGATAAAAGTACCATTGATAACAAGTTCTACTCATGAGCTTCAACAATACTGATTTATCTCTTCTTAATTCAACATCTACTAAGAGTACAAAAGTTCATTTCAGTAGCAGATTTAAACACAGATATCAATAAATCTTGTTCCATTCATTCATCAAAACCTCCTCTGAGGGTGCAAAAGTGCATGTTCTGAGGGAACGTTTTTGACAAATTTCAGGATCCTTCTCTAAATGCATGAGAAGGGTTGAAATACTACTAGCTAAATATAAAAATAGTTTATTACAAAAATATAGGATGAGGTTTAAATGACCGTCCTCATCTAAGGCAAAAATAAATCAAAACTAAAACTAAAACTAAAACTGAATCTGGCAATTAACTATCAATGTATCTATTCTCTGTAGTCGCAAGCATTTAGCATCGGCTTGAGGAGAGTTGGTTGGCCGACCTCCAACTTTAGTTGCCCCGTGAAAATAGAATCGGCAAGTGTTGGTGCTATCTTCTCGGCAAAGTTAGTGAGGCATTTGAGAGTCATGCATTGACTATGTGGTTTAACCAAGTACTTCCAGTAAGAATCCCAATTGAACTTGGTTAACATCTTGATGGATTCTACTCTTTCTTCAGCCTTTTGTCTCCAGCTTGTCTGTAGATGCTGTGCATTTGGTAGAAATCCCGAAGTGGTCTTTGATATGAGATTTGCTTTGTGCAAGTCTTCATTGACACAGTCGATGACATTGTTTGTTGTTGTGGCTACTTTTTCTGCTGCTTGTTCTGTTTTCCTTATCTATTTATCCCACTTATTAAAGAGCATTTCTTTGTGGGCTTCATTGATTATGGGTGTGCCTGCCTTTTTTCCTTCCTCTGATTCCTGCCAAACCAAATAATCAAAAATTATTTTATCAATTAAATTGTAATCATGTCGCAAGTCCACGACTTGATTAGTGATTTTGTCGCTTATCTCGCAATAGGAGCTACATTGTGATATTCTTTGGGATAATGTTTCTTGATGTTGCAAGAGTTGGTCATTTAAGGAAATGGATTTTGTGACAAACTCTGTAAGCTTGGGATCATCTTTATGCATCTCTTGCATAACCTGTAACTGATTTTCTTTTTCGACCAAACTATTCTGGTATCCCAGCTGCATTTGTTGAAAATCTTGTTGTGATTTTTCTAGTTTTTTCTCTGCTTCGTTGTTGGCACTGGCTTGCTGTAGCTGTTGCTGCAAAATCTGTATTTAATCCTCTTTTCCTTGAGTAATTGTTTTACCTCAGATGCTTTATCAATGGTCACAGAAGCATAGGCTCCTGTGATCTGAGATAATTTAGTGAGATTTTCGATAGGGTCAGTGATAGGATCTCGCCAAAAGACGTCTAATTGCTCTACCTCAGGTGAGAGTACGCTTTCCAATTTCCTTTTATTTCTTTGCCTTCTTACCACCACCTTATGCTGCGAACTATAAAATACATCTAGAGGAGGAATTTCCTCTATTTTGAGCATGATTTCAAAAGATGGGGTAATGGGAATATGTTCCATTTCTGGATCATTGTTTATTGTTTCAATGACCATATCATTCACTGTCTGTACATTATTCTCATGTGTCTTTGTGCTCTGCTCCTCAGTATTAATTAATTCATTGAATGTCTCCCATTCTTTATCCAGCTCATTTCTACTGGTGGTGGTTGGATGATGAGAGGGGGAAGATTTACCTGTGGAGTAGTCAAAACTTGTTGTTCTGGGCGCTCTTTAGATTGGGCAGTGTCTCTTACTGACCCTTCGCTTTTGTTATGGTCACTCTTGGACCTTTTAGAGCGTTCTAGTGATTCTCTCCTAGACTTAGATATATACTTGTCTGTGCCTAAACTTCCACTTAGACTGATACTGGGAGTTGGCTCCCTTATTGGTTCCAAGCATAACTTATCCAAAGGGATGTTAGCTAATCTCCTTTCTCTGTACAATTTGAATTCTTGAAATTCTACTGGAGGAAATTGAACTTGGGCTGAATGCAGAATTTCTTTCAGTGTACTTTGGAAATGCATCATCAAAAATATCATCTTCTTTGGAAAATACTTTTATTTTGACGGCAGTAGTGAAATTCTTTATGATATCATAAGGATCGAATTATCTCCCTGGGAATTTGAAAAATTGTAGACATAACATATTTTCTACTTATTTGAATGCATTACCTAAATCAAACAATGAAAAGGCCCCACAAGCCATAGGAAATTGTGGCCAAATGGCCTTCTTCTTGTCCTTCAGTTCTTTGCTCATAGCTCCCACCCCGCAGGTCTGGTAGGCAATCTCTCACGCCAATAGTTTATCAGGGACATATAACGGTGGGACATGAGGGGAAGCAATGCTTCCAAATACTCTGACATAGGTGAAAATCTCTTCTCCAAACCATCTTGCGATAGGGAGAATATCAACTTCCGCTTCGGGGGAAAATCTTGGAGCATCCTTATTATACAACATTTTCTACAAAGGTAACATGACTCCATGACAAATTTTGTAAAAATACGGAATAAACTTGGAATCCCATAATTCCTTATGATAAATATGAATGGGCAAGGGATCCTGAGTAGTCCACTTCCAACCCATTAAAGGAAAGTTGGAAACATAATAGATTGCATCCATAACATAAGCAACTAAATAAAAAGGAGGATAAATTCTCTGAGTAGTAGTTCTTTTGGACCGGTAGTTCCAAATAGCTGTAGCTACATTATCAAACAATATCTTAGCCCAATCCACAATAATGGAATTAGTGGCGGCATCTAATAAGGGTAGCCATTCAGATGAAAACTTGTTGACGTCGGGCTTCCCAAAAAGTCTACAGAGCATAATAGTAGCAAAGTAATACGAGGAAGAGAAAGAACCAGTACTATACATACCGTGTTTATCCTTTTTTAGTGGTTCTTCCCTTGCTGACCAGTCCTTGGTGCATTCCACCAAATCTTCATTTTCTTTCGGTAACTTCTCCATGCACTGTTTATTGTAGGTTACCTGTGGCTCTGGTAGATGATACATGAGCCTTAAATCTTGTGAAGTGAACAACCCAATGAGTTATTGACTCTGAATCTTAAACTGTTTGTCTATTATATCAGCACTATCCAGTACCCATTTGACCATGTCCGTGTATGGAAGAATCTTGGGTCTCGCCGCTATCCAGTGCAAGAATGAACAAGCTAGTTCTGTAATTGATGCCTCAAATGACCCGCGTGAGTCTGTAGTTGTTGTAACCCCCATTACTCTGGGATTTTCTTCCTCAAGTAGACTGTACATGCCTTCCCAAGTAGTGATGCCAGCGTCTCTGTTACAGGTGGTTTCTATGTATAAGGGCATCATTTCTTTGTCTTCAGAAATTAGAGATTTTCCCTTATTTCCCATTTAATTTTGAACACTGCTGCGTATACCTTTCTTCTTTCCACTCCTGCAATTTACAAATAAGGAAAGAGTAATGATAAGAAATAAGGTGACGGGAAAGCTTTAAATGCTGAAATCATATAAAATATATCACCCTACGTGAAATGACCTTTCGATCAAATCCAAACCTTATTTCATTAATGATCATCAACTAACTCATTAAATTAACATTAATGCGCATAACTTGGCATCGGATTATGGAAAAACTTTTTTGAACGATGAGCCCTACAACTCTGCGATAAAGTGATTTTGCAATTTGCGTCGCAATATCACAGATCACAATATCGCTAATTTGTTGTGTTTTATAATCATCTATTACTATATGTTTCTGCGAAATGCGATTTGCGAGATGCGTCGTCGCATATCGGTGACTTGAGGTCTTTCACATTAAGTGATATTTGAGGCATATGAAAACTGCGATGCAATGATTTTCTTCAATGTGCAATCTCGCATCGTGATTTCACAATCTTAGGCATTTTCTTATATGATGTTATCCATTACCTTTTTTACGATGCGACGCCTTATTTTTTAGAGAACTTATCATAAAACTTAAGTCCTTTTGAATTCTGTGGGTATTTTCCTAAGTTTATGATAGCAAGATTTATTCAAAAAGGGAATACAAATGCTAATTATTTTTTTATTTTTTTGATAAGGGTCCCCACTTATTTAGTATTAGTAATAAAACTAAATAAAAAGGGGGTTTTTGCTAGCCACAACAATTGGCAATTCACTTGGAAGAACCAATTATCTCTGATTTTCTTTTGAATTTTCTAGACTTCCAAAACAGAAGGGTTTTTTGGAAAATCAAACTTTATTATAGAAATATAAATTACACCATGCTTTCAGTTGTTAATGATAGTTTGTTTCTTCTATGTTAACTTTGATTATTTACTTCCTAGAGCTAGTCATTATATTTACATCAACCACTACTTGGTTTGTAAAGATAAAAACAAAGTCTTCTCTATAAATCAGTTTTAAATATGCTCATTTTTCATAGGTAAAGCCTCTGCTTCCAGCATGAATTTATAGCCTTGATAGGTTACCTGTTACCCAGCGATGATCATGTATCCTACTTGGAGAAATATAGAATTTTCAAAGGGAAATTCATATCCACACTTATTTCTTTTATTTTCTTTTAATTCTTAAAGAACAATGCCTTGGTTTGGTAGCCAAATTATGACAGTGCCACTCACTTGATTTATAACTTTGCTGAACAAGCTGGCTCATGATGAGACCCCTTGTCTTTTGATTGCAACAATCTTGAGTCGTTGCCCTATTGTGGTATGCAGTTTTGGAAAATTCAACAAGCTATAATATCTATGATCATGATAAGTCGGCTTGTGATGAGACCTCTTATTCTTTAAGTTTAAAGTGTATCATTGGATTATTCCTTGAAGCTCATAATTCTCTAGGTGGGGAGTAAGTCATTTTTTCCTTAAGAATATCTTTGGATGACAATGGTAGAGTTTTTGGAAAGAGCTTTTCTATAGAGAATCTTCATTTTGTTATTGATGCTTTTCATTTGACTGATATAAAACAAATTCCCACTAAAGGTTGCTTTTTATCAAAATTTGCAAGGTTGAAACTAGTATCATTTTCAGGCTTATAGCCTTTGACTGTATCTTTCAATAATAATGACCAATTTCCCAAATCATTTCTATTTATACAAGTGAAAAAACAAAATCTAGAAGAAATACTAGTCTTTTTCGTGAATTCCAAATGTAACCATTTACAACTGGTTTTATTATCAAAATAAAGGAAAAACTAATTTACAAAAAATAGAAAAAAATGATCTTCTATGGAAAGTATCTTTTGAGAATATTCCGGTTAATAGGTAAATATTCTCTTTTTCCTGTTAGATCCTGTAACATAAAAGTAGATGGACCTATGATTTCTGTAATTTGGAAAGGGCCAAGCCACATTCGTTGGAATTTCGTATGTTTGTCTTTTTCTTCATGAGCCTTATCCCATTTTAAAACTAAATCTCCAATTTGAAATTCCTTTCTGGATACCATGTTTGAATCAAAAGGAGCCTTTACTAATGCTTGGTGATGAGCATGAGTTATTTTAGCCTGTTCTCGTTGCTCTTCTAGCTTAAGGATTTGCAGTTGTCTTAGTTGTAAGGATGAAGTTGGTGTTTCGTCAATAAATTGAACTAAGGCCAAAGAGGGAATCTCTAGATGAGTTGGAAGAACCACTTCTTTCCCATAAACTAAATTAAAGGGAGAAGTGCCAATGGAGGCTTTCTGAGTTATTCGGTCTACCCATAGAGCATACATCAAGGATTTGTGTCAATTATTATGATTTTGATCGATGGTTCACTTAATTATTATGATCAAGTTTTTATTTGTTGATTCAGCTAACCCGTTCCCCTGTGGGTAATAATTGGAAAAGTATTTAAGCTTAAAACCTCTTTTGAACGCAAATTCAGTCATAGCATTGCCAGAAAAATATGATACATTATCAAACATTAAAATAGATAGTAAACCAAACCTGGTGATTATGAATTGATATATGAAATCAATGATGTGTTCAGCATTAGTTGTCTTGAGAGGAACTGCTTCTACCCATTTAGTAAAATAATCTATAGCTGTAAGGATGTACCTATGTTGTTTAGAAGAGTGAGGAACGATCTCACCTATTACATCCAATCCCCATTGATCAAAGGGTTGATCGATATTGACTGGTTTCAAAGGCAACGACGGTTTCTTTTGTCTTCCAGCAGTAGTTTGACAAACTTGACATTTCCTTACATAGCTATGCACGTCTTTGAATAGTGTAGGCCAATAGTACCCTGCGCGCAAGATTTTATGTGTTGTAGCATCTCCAACATAATGTCCACCTGCTGGTCCATCATGGAGTTCCTGCAACACCTTTTCAGCTTCAGATTTCTCGAGACATTTAAGGAGAACAGAATCATAATTCATCCTAAAAAGTACATCGTTCACAAGTTGATATTGCTTAGCCTTCAATCTTAGGGCTCTTTTCTTTGTATAATCTAGGTTTGAAGGAGCATATCTGTTCTTTAGATAAAATATGATATCAGCATATAATGATTCAATATCGTTTAGGCTTACCTCATACATTTGTACTTCTGAAGATGGTATTTCAGAAATAAGTGATGCTCCAGCCAGCATTTTGCAAAATCCTTGACCTTTTACAACATTTGCTAGTTTAATTTCAATGTCGTATTCTTGTAAGGCAGTAACCCAACTTGCTCTTTTCTCACCCATGTCTTTCTGTACCAATAAATTTCTTACCATTGGAAACGGTACTATGATTTTTGTATGGGTTTTAAGTAGGAAGGGTCTGAAGTGTTTGATTTCTTTGAAAATAGCATAAGCTTGTTTCTTGACGTCGGTATAATTTAATTCAGCCCCTTGTAGATTTGAACTGAAAAAGGAAATTGGGGCTTCCGCTTTGTCTTGATTTGCTTGAGTGAGTGTCGCAGCATATGATCTATCAGAGACAAACGTATACAAAATGAAAGGATCAGAGAAACTTGGAGTTACTAAAGATGGGGCGTTTACAATCGCTTGTTTAATCAAATTGAATGCTTCATATTCTTCTTGGCCCCATTTGAAAATTGAATTCTTCTTAACCATTGCTTGTAAAGGAGATACGATCCTTGAGAAGTCCAGAACAAATCTCTTAACAAAATTAATTTGGCCAAGAAAGGATTGCATGGCTTTCTTGTTGTGAGGTAAGTGTATTTTGGAAATCTCCTTGATTCTATCAGGATCAATATGGATTCCAGATTTTGACACTATAAATCCAAGAAGTTTTCCTTCACTTAATGAAAAAAAAAGGACTTTTTTGGATTAAGTGAAATCCCATACCTTTGGCAACGTTGGAAGATCTGTTTTAAGTCTCTGAGATGATTACCACGTTTTTTAGAATACATAGTTATATAATCCAAGTAGATTACCACTGAATTGTTTACTAATCCCTTAAATACGATTTCCATGGCCCTTTGAAATGTGGCGCCAACGTTGATCAGACCAAAAGGTATCTTTTGATATGCATAAGTACCCCATTTGGTTCTGAACGTGGTCTTTAATTGATTGTTAGGATGGACCAAAACTTGGTTGTAGCTAGAGAAACCATCCAAAAAGGACATTAATTCTGATCTTGCAACTGCTTGCAATATCAGATCCATGGGAGGCAGGGGAAAATTGTCCTTTTGGCAGGCTTTGTTAAGGTTTCGAAAGTCAATGCAAATTCTAATGTCTCTGTTTTTCTTTCTAACGGGAACCAAGTTGGAAACCCATCTAGAATGTCGAACGAGAAAAATAATTTTGGCTTTCAATAATTTATTGAGCTTAGACTTAATCTGGCTTCCAAATTAGGATGGATCTTCCTCAGCTTTTGTTGGACAGGTTTTTCATCGTTTATCATTGGGATAGTATGCTGAATGATAGAAGTGTCGTAAGTCTTAAGGTCATCATAGTTCCAGGCAAAGACACTTTTGTATTGTTTCAGGAGACGAACATACGCTAATCTTTCTTCAGGGGCTAAGCCAAGACCTAGATTGATATTCTATGGCTTGGTATCGGTTCCTAGATTTACTAATACATAGTTCAGAGTTGAACTTTGAAGTTTTGAATTGGTAGATCTTTTGAATCATCTTTCAAATCATATAGGTCTTCCAACTTGACTATTGATATTGGTATATCATTATCAGTGCTATCTTGTTGCAACTGTTTGTCATGTCGGTCTTCTTCAATTATCTAATTAGTGTAAGATCCCTCTGATGTGAGGAAGCTTACAATATCAGAATCATCGTTGAAAATTCTCCATTTTGTAATATTATTAGGAATCGAGGGTCTAAAGATCAATTCGATTGAGAATCTGTTTGGACTATAGTCTTCTGAGAGAATGAGCTTGGATGCTACGTTTGCCAAGAGGTCAACACTATCATTTTGGAGTCTAGGAATTGATGAAATATTGAATGCTATAAAATGTTCAGTCAAATCTTGTACTAAATATTGATAATTCTTTAAATGACTTGATAGACAATGTATAGTATTTCGTATTTGTCTAATAACAATTTCAGAATCTTCAAAGACTTCTAGATACTTGATATCTAATCTGATTGCCTTGTATAATCCTTGGACTAAATCCTCGTATTCTGCAGTGTTATTGGTGTAATCGAAATCGAGTCTACAAGTTAGCATAGTTTTGTGTCCCTTTGGACTAATTAATACGCATCCTGCTCCTGCTCCATCGTTAGACTTAGAAATGTCAAAAATGGCTTCCAAAATAAAGAATTATTTACAGGACTATCTATAAAATTAACACATTTAGAACTATCTGTTTGAGAAAATTTTTCTACTTGAGACAAAACAGAATGTTCTAAGTAAGACGAAGTATGAGCATTAAAATTTCTTAAGAAAGAGTCAACAGAATAGTTGCCAATTATATTGTTGGTGTATGCTACAGGTTCATTTTCTCCTTCCAATTATGTTACTATGTATTTTTTATGTCCTTCTCGCTCAACCTTTATCTGATTTGGTTTACCATTGTAAGGGAGCCACATATGCGACCAATCAGTTGCAAAGTATCCATGAATCTTTTCAGACCAAACTCTACCAAGAATTAAGCCATAAAATTATGGAATTTTTGCAACTAAAATATCAATAACTTGACATACCTTTGGATTAGATGACAACCTTATGGTAACCCGATTTAGTTCACCAATCACTTCAACCTGCGACCGGTGTAGCTAAACTATGTGTACTACATATTTTTGAGGTTGGGCGTTCAACTTTTCACATATTGATTTAGGTAAGATATTAGATGAAGCTCCTGAATCTACTAAACAATTATGCAAGTTTTTGTTGAAAACTTCGTAAGTAAGAAGAAATGGGGGAGTATGAGATCCTGACCTTCCTTCAATTAAAGTGATATTGTCTGGATCAACTTTATTATTCACATACTTGGAGTTATTCCCATCTCATGCGAAGCTTGCGATATTACAACGATAGGCAGAGGTGTAATAGGTATTGCGTGTAACTCTTTCAAAAGTAGCTTTTGTTGATGTTTTAATTTACTCAATTCATAAAAAGTAATGTTATCCCTAGTCTTCTTCATGTCTTCTATGATATTATACTCCATCTCATCAGAAACAATCAATGTTTTAGATGGAGTTGGTGAATCATATTGGACTGGGCTTGTTTGAGTCACTTTGGGTGACATTTCTTACCCGCAATTTTATCTTTGGACATTGAGCTTGCACTCTTCTGTTTAGGAGTAGGTTGTGGAGGATCAAGTTGATTTCTACTTCTAGTACTGACTAGTGATTCCTTTTGATCCTCTTCATTTGGGAGGATGAAGTCCCACATTCCCTGTATTTCTTCAACTTCTTCTTCATCAGTAGGCTCCTCGTTAGAAACTTCCTCTTCTTCTTCTTCTGATTCTGCATTTTTAATAGCATTGGGAGGCTTTGAATCAGTTGAAGGATTTTTCCTATAAGGCCTGTAAGGATTTTTTGAAGAAGTCTATGCTACTTGTTTCTTAATGTCAACCATTTCGTTAGACATGGTTTTCAAAACTTTCTGCATTCCTTCTAAATCAAATGGGTCTTTTGATTGTTTTTTCTTGGGATCTTCTTTAAAATTTACCTTCTTAGATTTTCATTCATCAACAACGTTTTTCTTTTCTAAGGCTATGATACATTTCTCTATTGCTATTGCTTCCTTCATATTTTCAGCCAAAGTTGTTTTGGCAGCCCTATCAATGAAGATTGCTATGTTTGATGGTAGAGTAGATATGTACCATTCACTTCAAACTTCTTCGCTAGAATTGGAGGCGGTAGGAATTTTATTCAAAAGTTTATTGAAACATGAATTAAAATCTTTGATAGGTTCCCTTGATTCAGTCTTAAGATTCAAGAGGTCATTGATCAGTGTCACAGTAGACCTGTCATCACCGAAATTAGTCAAGAATTGCTCTTGGAAAATATCCCAACTAGTGATAGATCTAGATGGTAATGAAAAATAACATGATCTGGTTGCTCCTTGCAAAGTGTAAGGAAAGAGCTGGAAAACAACATCTTCATTAGTAACTCCATTGAGATTTATAGATAACATACAGTTGTTTATGTGTTCTTCTGCTAGCATGCTTGCTTCAGGATTAAACTTAGGCAACCATTTTTCAGGATGGGTTGGTAATTGACTCAAGGGCACAGGCATTAAGACTTCCCTTGGGTTATTCCATGGGGTTTGGGCCATCATTGAACTACTAACAGAGGAAAGCGCTGAAGATGTTTCTTGCGGTTGGGAAGATGAGGATATTGCAGTTCCAGATGATTGTGAATGAGATGTTGAAGTTCCAGTGGTCTGTTGGACAATAATTTGAAGTGAAGGGGTGGATGGTTGACTTTGCAGTGGAGAGGTTGAGATGGATGATGATGACAAAATAGTCTCACTATCAGACCCTTTAGGTGATTTCCTTGCTCTTTTCCTTTTAGGTAGAGATAATTCAGTTGGTTCAATACCAAACTTTTCACTCTACAATCTGTTAAGAGGATGAGAAGGGTTATGTTGCGAAGTCACACTACCTTGAGATATTTCATATTTTTGGGGTGATATAGAAAATATCTTAAGTTTATGGATCAAAGACTCAACTTCAGGAGGTTCAATAGTAGATTTCTCTGAAATGTTCAAGTTTGTGGTAGTGGTTGTTGTTTTATCAACTTCTCGCTCAAGATTTAAAGATTCTAAATGTGATGGAGAAGTCAGGGGAGATGTTGAGGGTGATTTACTCTCAGAATGGTATTTAGATTTAGATTTACTTGCCATTCACAGTTCGGGCCCTCCTTCTGGCGTCAAATATGTTGAAGCCATGAAAATCACGTCTACAACAAGGGGGATACCCACCCAGTCCGGACCTTGAAAGCAGCTCCTTTTCCATTTGGGATGGTGGGTCCGACTGGAGATAATGGGAATAGTTTCCCAATTTGTGTATGTGTGTGTTGAGAATTGATATTTCCTTTCTAGTAATTCCTACGTAAAATGCTTTTATTCTAAATCTAGTTTATCAACATGCAATTGTATTCTAATGAATAGAAATATCTAATTCTAAAACTAACCCGAGATTTGATCTTTCAGTTATGCGATCTAAAATAATTTTTAACAGCAATTGGTAATAAAGATCATTCAATCGCTATGAGAAAAGAATTCAATAAAGATGAAGTGTTTCGTATAAAAAGTTAGCCGAAACAATTGTGAAAATCATATCGCATAATAAGTCACTCATATATTAAGCATAAATAGAATAGCCATCACCATACAGAAGTGCCAAATGATAACTCAAACATTCAAGCATTCATATATAAATAACTGAACATAAATATCACCTTAACACATAAGCAGAAATCATTAAGAGATAAAAGTACCATTGATAACAAGTTCTACTCATGAGTTTCAGCAATAATGATTTATCTCTTCTTAATTCAACATCTACTAAGAGTACAAAAGTGCATTTTAGTAGCAGATTTAAACATAAATATCAATAAATATTGTTCCATTCATTCATCAAAACCTCCTCGGAGGGTGCAAAAGTGCATGTTCTGAGGGAACGTTTTTGACAAATTTCAGGATCCTTCTCTAAATGCATGAGAAGGGTTGAAATACTACTAGCTAAATCTAAAAATAGTTTATTACAAAAATATAGGAGGAGGTTTAAATGACCATCCTCATCTAAGGCAAAAATAAATCAAAACTAAAACTAAAACTAAAACTGAATCTGGCAATTAACTATCTATGTATATGTTCTCTGTGGTCGCAATCATTCAGCATCAGCTTGAGGAGAGTTGGTCGGCCAACCTCCGACTTTAGTTGCCCTGCAAAAACAGAATCGGCAAGTGTTGGTGCTATCTTCTTGGTAGAGTTAGTGAGGCATTTGAGAGTCATGCATTGACTATGTGGTTTAACCAAGTGCTTCCAGTAAGAATCCCAATTCAACTTGGTTAACATCTTGATGGATTCTACTCTTTCTTCAACCTTTTGTCTCTAGCTTATCTGTAGATGTTGTGCATTTGGTAGAAATCCTGGAGTGGTCTCTGATATGAGATTTGCTCTGTGCAATTTTTCATTGACACGGTCGATGACATTGTTTGCTGTTGTGGCTTCTTTTTCTACTGCTTGTTCTGCTTTCCTGATCTATGCATCCCACTTATTAAAGAGCATTTCTTTGTGGGCTTCATTAATTATGGGTGTGCCTACCTTTTTTTCCTTCCTATGATTCCTGCCAAACCAAATAATCATAAATTATTTTATAAATTAAATCGTAATCATGTCACAAGTCCACGACTTGATTAGTGATTTTGTCGCTTATTTACTCAAAAAACTTATAAAAATGACTTTTTACCATTCATTTTTATCGTTTGAGATTTGGGTGAGAAAAAAGGGCTTTTGACCAGAAACTTCCCGTGAAGATTACGGAAAATCCGTCTGTCGGAATCGAACGTCGTCTCCTCCAGGTAATCCACATCATCCTACTCTTTATTTCTATCTGTTTGAAATTTTTTTTTAGGGGTTGATTTTTTTTTTTAGGAGGTTTTTAGGTTTCAAAACCTGTGCGCGGGGGTCCGTGGGTTTACCACAGGGGACCCGCGTACCCTGACTTTTTTGCAATGGGAAAAAAGTCGGGGGTACGCACTTGCCGCAAAGGCAAGGTGCGGACCTCACACACTGTCCCTAACAAGGGGGTGCGTACCCCGCGCAAAGGTCTGTAAAAACCTAACTAACTCAAAAATTACCCAATGAAATCAATTTTATGCATTCTAATTCACCTTTTTACTTGAATGTAGGATAAACATCATGCTTGATTGGTGAGAATAGGAGCATGAGGATGTGGACCTCGCCACGATGAATCATCAACCTTCGATTGATGCATTGAAGGCATGTGGCTTATACAAATTCTAGGCTATACCTGGCATGAGGGATCAGGAGGACTTTTTGCAGTGGTTGGTTGATAGATGGAGTATACAGGACCAGTGCTTCTTTATTGGTGGGCACCAGCTCGAAATCGAGCCAGCAGATATATACTTTTTGACTGGTTTGCCCAGGAGGGGTGAACATTTGACTCTATTCGGGGCCAGAGCAGGTGGCCAGTCTGTCGAGAGCCTGCGGCTAGAGTATTGCAATGCCCAGAACCGTGACAAAGGGATAGATATCAAAACCATATCCCATCCTAAACTCATGGTTATTGGATTTATAGTTACCAGACTCTGCGGTAGTGTAGCGCTACACATTGCCACTGGATCCCAGATGCGGATGGCAGTTGATTGCTTTCAAGGCACCATTTTCAACTAGTGCGATGTTGTGTTGGCCAATGTGAAGGGCCAACTGACCAGGGCAAAAAACAGACAACTAAACACTTTTGGGCATGGTGCTATAGTTGTGAGTTTTGGTCTGGAGAGGGTTCCGATGTTGATCCCGCAGCACCTTACTGTTGGAGCTGGGCTTCCTCGAGAGCCCAAACTGATGCGATGGGTTGCAGTTATGGCCCGTCATCCTGATGAGGGGACCGAGGTCGTTTGGTTCAAACCTGAGTATTTCCAATGGTTGGAGAACCAGGTTTTTTCTATCTAGGACTTTCCTTATGCTGGGGTTGATTTTCGTGGGGACCCAGACATGGCTCTTCCGCCAGGAGAGCAATGGGATGACTCAGGTAAAAT
Organism: Pinus taeda; assembly: GCA_000404065.3. Lineage (NCBI taxonomy): Eukaryota > Viridiplantae > Streptophyta > Pinopsida > Pinales > Pinaceae > Pinus > Pinus taeda. Next base: position 184,694 of record APFE030120852.1, read on the forward strand.
TGTTTTCAACATTTTCCTAATTTAATTTTTTGTTTTTTTTTTATCTCGTCCCAAAACTGATAGTAAAAGTTTCAAATGTAGATGTGGGCCCATGGCGACCATCTGCTCTCCGACCTTATGAGAGGAAACAACCAGTTGCACCGGCTCGAGCCCCACAGGACAAATCAGCAGAGACTTTGGCTGAGTTGGAGAGCCATCTAGAACGCCTGAAAGGGGACATTCCAGAGACCAGCATAGATGACATCCCTCGTCGACTTCAATGCTATGTGATTGGGGTCCCAGGACCTTTTAGGAGGTTCCTTTGTAAGGTGGCCCGTGGAGTGGTTTCGTATCGAGATCATCACCAGCGATGGGATGATCGCCTATGTAGTCTCATATGACATTTTTGTTTTTTGTACTTATCATTTTTGCCGATCACAAGGTGTTTTTCAACCTATGATCGAGGACGATGTATATTTTGACACACTCCTATATTATATGATATCATTATTACCGACTTATCTTGTTAAACATGTTACGGGATGTTTTTAAATTTACTTGTATGATTATTGCACATGTCTATTTAACATTTGAGAAGCAATTGCATCTGCTAATGTATTTAAAGATCTTGGAATATGTTGATATTCAATATATTCAAATTCACGTTCCAAGAGACGCACTCTAAAAAATAATCTCAATAATACTGGATTTCTAATGGTGTATACTCTATTAAGCTGTAATACAATGATTTCAGAATCTAACCTCACTATCAAACTCCGAATCTCAAATGAAATAGATTCAGATAATAACTCAATCGCTGCACTATACTCTGCAATGTTGTTTGTTGTTTGACCGAGGCTTACCCCATGCATAGATACCAACTCGTCAGAGGGCGAATAGATAACCTAAGCTGCGGAAGAAATATTCTGTGTACTACGACAAGCACCATCAGCGAAACCAATGTATGTTTGGAGAGGCGTCGACATCTGTGACATCAAGAGTAAAACAAAGATAAGCGGGAATAAAAAACTCTCTCTAAGCTAAGCACACTTTTTAATCTAAAACACACCAGCTAGAAGAAAAACTAACCTAACTAATGAGTCTGACGCAAACGTTGCCGAACGGGTTTAGCATCCGGGTAAGTTTGATTTCATGAACTACAATTGCGGGGTCAATTCCTGGCATTTCCTCATATGACCAGGCAAAAATGTCGTGGAATTCTTGAAATAGGGCCTTATATGTTTGAATTTCATCTTCCGTACAAGAGGCACCTATATGAACGTTTTCAACAATTCCAGGCTTAACTGAAATGTCAAGGGGAATAGTTCGAGAAATATTTCCCAAGTTTAACTCAGAATCGGGATGTTTCATTGGATTCTGAGCGTCCTTAACATATTTAGTCGTAAAAATTGATGAAAAATCATTTTCAAAATGATCGTCCTCGAGTAAAAATGAAGATCTGTGATGAAGATCTTCCCATGGTAACTCATCGACGCATAGGATTTCACGAATATTCTCATCAGTTTGAACAAGTTCAGAAAACGTTATTAAATCCAAGTTTGATGTCGAAAGTGATTCCTCATGGACCACATTCATTAAGTCGAGTTGGGTTGATGTTGTGTCGGAAAACGACTGCACGGTCTAATATGCAAGTTCATACGGACTCAAAGGCATAGGAGTACCAAATGAGTCTATCTCAGATTCAGAAGGTATGATCCAAGGATCATGATTAACAATGGTACCTGATGAATGGTTGCAGTAGAAGATGATGCGTTGATAGGAGCAAAAGGAAAATTTCCCAGTAAACCGGAATCTTTAACTAGTCCTACTCCAACATCCTTATATGGGATCGTTGCTTTACCAACATGCTAAATGCTCTCAGCAGAGGCTGGTTCAGATGAAAAGTAAGAAAGATGGTCTAAGGAGCCAAAAGACCGATGAAACGACAACTGTCATAACATAAGACCAACTACGACCTAAGAGAAGGTTGTAATCTAGAGGGGCATCAACCACCTCCACATCTAGATTAACGGTTTTACCTTCAACCCCTATAGGTAAATCTTATAGAATGCCAAAAGGATGAAACCCACAGCCATCAAAGGCCTTTAGAATTGTGGGGGATTCATTTAGTGAAGGAGAACCTAGCGATCTCCAACACTGTATCGACATAATACACGTGGAAGCTCTCTCATCAATCACAGTCCTATGAACAGGTCTGTTTTTTACTATCACTGGAATTTGGAAAGCCATTTGATGAGGTAAGCGCGGTGCACTAATTTCTAGATCAAAGATTATAAGGTTCGGGTCCTGAATGTCAACAGCTCCTATAGCTGACAAAAGTAATTTATGTTTTGCTAGACATGATTGCAACACTTCCAAAGCCGACATTGCTGAGGGTGAAATAGCTAAATCCTCAACAATGTTATAGTTCTGAGCCGCTCTCGCATGTGGATTGAAAGCAGACTTTCAAAGTATACCCTTGGCGGGCGATTTGATTACTAAGTTTGGATTAGGTTTCTCGATCTGTACTGGATTGGAACCGGGAGCTGAGGTTGATGGATTAGAATGAGAAGATTCTGCTTATTTACCATCAACAGGACTTTTACTGCCATAATCTTGTAATCGAGTTGCAATCCTAACATGGGACATCATCAATATGGGTTCTTCATTAGCACTGGAGGACGAACCTATCATCTTACTGTCTTGATTGAAAAGGATCCTTCAAAACAACAGGATTTTTGGAACCTTTGACAATTTTCACAACCTCTACACGATGAGGGAAATCTCTCGTAAAATGTTCTTCATCACAAATGAGACACGGATAACGAGGTTTGCGTTTTTCATCAGTTGATTCCGCTTTTTCTGGTTTTTCTTTCGAATTCTTTTCTGTTTTATTCTTCTTCTTCCCTTTCCTCTTACCACTAGTTTTTGATTTATCTGTAGATGACTCTACAACATGAATATCGGCGGAAAGTTTCGTGGAAGAATCTCCTGTCGGGGAATCTGGCAAGGTTATGATAGGAGAAGAATTCTTGGAAGACTTCTTCTTACTTTTGGTATTAATCGTACCAATCATACCATCAGCGGCATGAGACCCTGAAGGAGCAACAGTGATTTGATTTTGTTTGGGTAGATCGGGGATTTTCTCGTGTAACGTACCCGACTGAGTATAAACTAAGTCAAGGTACTGTGCTTGAGCAATTACTTGCTCCTCAGTAACAACTCCGGCCTTAGCCACATCCTCAGTGATCTTGGGCAGTAAAGATTTTACAAACCATTGAGCTAAGATCTGATCCGGGATAAAAACTTTCACTAAACGTCATCGACGTCTCCATTCATGTATATGATCTGAAATGTAAGTGGACGTTGACTGCTTTAACGAAGTTAATAATTCCGTGTCATTGTCATATCTGACTGGAAACTAAAAATGAGTTAAAAACAAAGTAGCTAACTGACTAAAGTTATAAAAAGTGGCTCGCGGTAACTCGATGTACCACTTGGCCGCAAGACCAATTAGAGTACACTGGAAAAGTCGTAAATGAATTGAATCATCTGAAATGGAATTAGACGCACACTAGAAGTGATAAGTCATGACATGGTTCGACGGGTCCTCTCCTGGCTTACCTTCGAACTGAGGAATATCACTGGGAAACTTATGCGGCATTTGCGGCCAATACTGAAGATAGTTAATTGGATCGTTCGTAAGGCGCGTCAAGTCAGGAAAGTCCAAAGTTGCGATAAACGACAACTGACGATTAGGGTCCCTAAAACTCTGGGTCTGCAGACTAGCCCCAGGAGGAGGATATCCAGGATAGCTAGGAATTGGAATTGCATTTGGGATATTTTGTCCTACTGGAAAACCAGGATTAACTGGACCATACTGGGGTTGCTGAGGTTGTTGATATGTATACCCAGGGTATGGTTGATACTGATAGACCGGTTGCTGCGTAGTAGGACCGTATTGGTACTGTCCTTGGTATGGTTGTTGATTAAACTGAGGTTGAGTGGTGACAACTGTACTTCCTACAGGCATCTGAACCAAAGTGTGGACCGTGGGTCCAGACTGAGGTAAAGATGTCTGAGGAGTAGATACAGGGATAGTAGAAATCGGAGCTGTCGATACTCCAGAAGAAGGTGGGGTAGATGCATCAGATGTTGCAGTAGACGTTTGAGGCGGAGTACGAGGTTCACTAGGCCCAGACTGAGAAACTACAGAAGGTGCAGAAGTTTGAACAGTAGACTGGACAAGTTACTGGGATGAACCAGAAACCAAGGGTTGTCCAGTTTGAGATGACAACTACGCATTCGGTTGCAAAACCTGTTGGGATTGAGATGGATCCCAAACTAAATTCGTTCCGGGGTATGGACCCATAATAGGTTGAGGATATTGAGGACCATAACCGGGTTGATAATATGATTGACCAGAAGGTGGTTGGTAACCTTGAGTTGGGTACTGACCTTGGGGTTGATAACCCTGAGGCACGTACTAATACTGGTGTTGACCTTGAGGTACATATTGATACTGGGTTGACCTTGAGGTACATATTGATATTGAGGTTGACAATTGAGGTACATATTGATACTAAGGTTGACCTTGAGGTACATACTGAGTCTGGGGTTGACCTTGAGGAACATACTGTCCCGTAGGTATGTACTGTCCTTGAGGTTGCCCCCGAGGCGCAAACTAAGTACCTTGAGGTTTCCCCCCAGGCATATACTGGGTACCTTGAGGTTGCCCCCCAAGCACATACTGGGTACCTTGAGGTTTCCCCCCAGGCGGTGACTGGCCACCTTGCAGTTGAGGATTGGGAATTGAACCTGACATCATGAGAATATCTTCTACACTCAACGGTTTAGTACCATTATTTCCAGTTAATAAATTTTGTTCCATAGGTTGAGGAGATGCTCCCGAAAAAGTACCAGAAATGGACTAATACCCAGCGGGAACAGAAGGAACTCCGTACAAAAAGGCTTCCGGAGATTGAGAAAACATGGACGACTGTTTGGACATATTCAACAGAGGATAGTAACCTCTAGGTGTTGGGTTATAAGAAATACGAGGTGGTGAAAAACTTAGTCCCGGGTTTTCCAAACAATCAGTCAATGAAAGATACCAAGCACTGCTCCTAGGTGGACTGTAAAAGATTGATTCACGCTCCCTAAGGTCTAAAACAGGTCGATCTTTTGGAATAGGGATGCCTTCTTCGTTTTTCGGAATAGCAAGTTCTTCAATAGCTATTAGTCCAGAAGGAAGATTTTGGGTAATTATTGCTTCTACCCTAGGTGAACTAGGACCACTAGAAGCTGGAGAAGCAAACGCTGATATTGGAGTAGCAGCAATTTCAGATTCGGGTTCAGATATTTCAGGTTCGTCACCTATATCACTAGTAGATGAAACACTACCAATAACTTCTGAAATGGATACATGTTGCATACTATAATCTGCTATTAACGCTGAAAAATCATGATATCCCACCAAAGAAGATTCTCCTCTTTCAGGTGACCCACTTCTATTGTCTCTAGGAGTTACCAGGGCCCGTAGCCCTTCAGGCTAGCTTGGTGAAAACTCGGGAGGTTGGCCTCGAAGTCTACGAGACTTCCTCGGTAATTCAGCCATGGTTAAAAAATTTTAACTACTTCACACGAAAACAAAGTAAAGTATCAATGAAAACCACCTAAAGCCTATAAAGAACCAAACAAATTGAATCACACGCCTAAAGAATCTAGGAGATCAATCACACACAAACAGTAACTTTCCGTACCGAAAACACTAGTTGGTGATGAAATCCAACGTCACAGAGTTCAATACAGAAATATCGATTGGAACAGTTACCCCAGCAACCTACTTAATGATAGACTGGCACAAGTTTCTCCACTAAACCGTCTTGAGTGAAGAGAACCCCCCAGAAAATCCAAGTGATTCTAACCGACGTCTGCTCCAGGTACAATGGGATCTTCCTGCCACTGACCTTAGGAAGAATCCTATAGAATATGGTCACTATGGTTACCAACAGAAACACATATACCTGGGGGAACAGTCTACGATCTGATATGCACGCAAGGGCAGAGTAACAAGCTCAATCCCCTTGAAGGCTTCTTGACATAAACCAAGGTTTACCAACAAGTGACCCCAGGCTCCTCGACAATGGTTAATCCGAGGTTTACCATTTTTAATATGTGAATATCTGGCATCGTTCCCAATGAGGAAGGATTGTTTCTCACACTGGTTCGGACATGATCTCATGCTTCTCCTTTAAGAGGAGCTTTCCCAGAGCATAGATGCAACAATTGGATTTCTCTCCTACCGCAAGATACAGCTACTTGTTTGGTTTACTGTCTTGGAGAGTTAAGTACTCCCTACTCCAAGACACTAGCCTAAGCTATGTTGGTGTAATAGAGCTCTAGAAATAAAATATTTCTAGATTTATTTTACTTTAAGAGTTATTTTTATTGGTTTTTGATTAAGTCAAGAGGTGCGGAGATGAAACTCGTGGTGTGAAGACTCGACTCAAAATCACTAAAAAGATGCACTTAAGATGATTAAACAATTGTTTCTCTTCAATGAATTTCTAGCTAGGAAAGAGTTTGAGAATGCAAATGCGTGTAAACACAAGTCTTTCTTAACAAACAAATTTAAAGAAGATTTTTTGTTCCAATGCACTCAAAACGAGACAATAGTTATTTCCACAAAAATTTCCCTTTTCGTTCAAACACTCAAATGCTACCAAAACAAAAAAAATTCAAAAGAGATTTTTGTATTTTTATAAAAACACTCAAAATTATGACTGAAGCAAATCTTGAGAAAACTATGAATAAAGCAAATCTTAAGATCTACAAACTATAAAAAACTACTTGGAGTAAAAGCTTACAAGATGTTTTTTTTTAAGGATGTTCTAATTGGCGATAAACAAACCAAGGACTAAATTGTCCAGAATCACAAATCAGTCAAAAAACAAGTAATGTTTTTGTTCTCTTTTGTAAAATCCAAACTTTTAACACAAGCTTTTTCGAAGTTTCGCAAAGAGAAAACACAAGATGGATTCCTCAACAAAGGTAGATTTTGCAAATGGTCATACTCATAAGAAGGCCAGTAAAAGCCAATGTGATATTAGGCTTCTATGCTTCTAAGCTCTGAGCTACTACACGACCAAAATGAAAATCAAGACCGACAACCAAAACTTCTAGGAAGTTCACCTAAAACCCTAACACCAATGGAATTAAACCAAGGAAAGCTTTTAACAAGTCACATGTAGGTCTGGGCAGAGGATAACAACATTTAAACCAAAATAAAACTAATTGAAAGAGTAAAATTTAAGTTTTTCAAAATTTTAGTAGGGTCCACAGGTTCAGAGTTTACACAGGTGTGTGCATGCTTTGTGTTCAAAGTAAACATGCGTATAAGTATGCACTGTGATACAAGCACAGGATGCGGACTTCTCCTAAAGTTATGAAAAGCAAAACCAATCCTATATCTACTAAATCCACCCAATTCCACACACAACAAGCCAAAAACAGAAACAAAAACACAATTTTCTCAGGTTAAAGTAAAAACAAGGAAAACAATCAAGTCCCCAGCGTAGTTTCCATTTTGTCACAAGTAATGAGTCGAGGTTGTGGACAACATCGACCTTCCTAGTATCTAAAGATATTTAGTGACAAGCAAACCAATAAAAAACTATCTTTCTCTAAATATGCAATTAAAAACAAAGGCAAACAAGTGTTTTAGGCCTACCTTGGGTCCAATGCAAGTTTGTGGAAGCCTCGCTCCCTCGCTCCAAATGAGCTTCCTTGAAGTGTTAGTCTGCAAACACAAACAAGCAAACAATTAAATAGCACCTGAAAAGCCAATATCATAAAGCATATTCATCATAATGATCAAGGAGATTATGAAACAAACCACATAAGACAATTTGTTGAGAAAAATGAATCTGATTGTATTAATTCAAATGAAAGAAGAACTTTACAACCAGTGCCTTGATGCTGTACAAGCTCCTCCCAGGGTCCGACAAGAAGTCTCCTCTACTTTGACAAGTTTCACTCACTTCCCAATGAAACCAAAAGGTATGTGATCTCTCCTCTCAAGTTTAACTAGGAAGTCCCAATTCCATCAGCATTTACTCTAAAAAATGTTCAGCTTCTAACCTCTCCAGCAACTGATCCAATGCCTTAATTTATAGTGCAATGGAGGGAAGTTACTAGGTCCTCCTTCAAAGGGATAAAGCCCTCCTTCAAAGGGATAGCTCCTCCTATCAAGGGATTAGCTCCTTATCTTTTTGGATGCATGAACCACCTTGGAGCGAACAATCCACGTCAAAATTACTTCTAGAAACATCTAGAATTAACCCAAAGTGAGTTTTTTAGAATAAACATGCGCCTTTTTTACTTTTACAGGGGTACGCACCCACCCCTTTATAGACAAAGCGTGCAGATACGTAGGTAATATGAACAAAGAGTGCGGGCCCGCAGGCAAAAGTGAGAGAAAGTGCAGAACCAGAGTTTTATTGATTTTTAATGTCTTTCTCTCATTTGCAAAGCTTGACATGAAGAGCTGAGTTCTGAGACTTTCTTAGGAGGCCAGTATAAGTGATGATAGACCCATACTGATTGCAAATAGTCATGGTGACAATATTTTTGTGTAACAGTCCCCTCCCCCCTCACATAAATCTCAATTCCCCAATACCCAATCTATGTACTATATATTTCATTCATTCATAAATCCACAAAATATTTCATCTCAGTAAATTTTATCATAAAAATATGTTTACATAATATGAAACAACGTCATGTACATAAAGAGGGATATAGAAATTATTCATTAGCATACAACATTCATTAATTCATTCATTAATAATAGACAGAAAATACTTTAATGTAAAAAAAATTATCATGAAAAATATGTTTTCATAATATGATACGTGATATTTCTAACGATATAACTATTACGATCATTTATTTTATTTTTTCTTTATATTTTATGGCCTAGTCGTGTAATCATGATGTTGTTGAGGTTTCCGTAAGAGGGGTGGATCATCAGCTGTAACAAAAAGGAAATTTTAAATTGATATTTTTTGTTATTATTCATTAATAAAAATACCATTAGAGTTTTCTTTACCTCGTGCGCTAATCAACACTGTAATTTAAAAAAGGAAACAATTACCACAATATCAAAACATAACAATGTAATTTTGTATATACCTCTCATATAAAGTGTCGATACTAGTCAAGATAACCAATAATGCCTCCCATCTTCACCAATAGCATGCATGACATATATGTAGGAGTATGTTTGGAATTCATAGATGCCCCAAATGCTACTGGTGAAGACACGAGGCAATATTGGCTGTCTTGATCAATATGCTTTTTTGGAGAAGTATCTCTATAATTGTACATTTCCATTTTGATATTGTGGTAATTGTTTCCCTTTTTTAAGTTTTGAAGATCAGTTCTAGGTTTTGTTAACGTTTGTCATTTTTTTTAAGCATGAATCACTAATGGATTGTGGAGATGCTACAATGGCTAAAAATTTCATTTTCAAGAAGAGGACAACAAAGAAAATATGCATATTCTAGTATGGATTGAATATGAAACAAAATCATTCTATTATGGAGAGTCTAATACAGACAATATGAATACTTGAATGAGATCCTCTTGGTTTCGAGAATAAATTGTTGGAGTAGTTTAATCTTGGATGAGAAAACCTCCCTCCACTCGACGAAGCAACATCAAAGTCAACATTGACTTTGTTGTCGCTTTGTTGGATTGAGGGTGTTTTGCTTCAAGGTTATCCAAATCCTAATTTATTCTCTACTGAACAAGGCCAACTATGTGAAGGTGGAAGCTCTCATGCCCCCCCCTCCACATCACTCTCAATTCCCCAATACCTAATCTATCTAATATATAGGAAATAATCGAAAGCAAGACATTAAGATACATAAAAAAAACAAATAGAAAACATGCATTCATACATTCGTAAATCCACAAATATTTCATCTCAATAAATTTTATCATAAAAGATATGTTTACATAATATGAAACAACGTCATGTACATAAAGATACATAAATAAATTATTCATTAGCATATAACATTCATTCATTAATCATAGACACAAAATGCTTAGGGGTTTAGGGGAATATATAAGAAGGGTTTGTATAAAATATTTAGGGAAGAGTGTAACCAATGATGTTTTTAGATACTTAAAATGAGAAATTTAATAGCATTGGAAAATTAATAATTGCACATTTATCCTTAAATATATTAGATCTTATCCAAACGACATGCATGGGAATTGTTTTTGAAACAAGGCATATGAATTGTTGCACCATTTCAAAAATCTAGAAATAAATATTGATCATGACTAAACACTGAAATTCACTTTCTAAACATGGTATCTAAATTAAGTTTGAAAACACATTGTTAAAATATTAGACCTAGTCTGAAAACTACAGTCACTGTACTTGAATAGGACAAAGTGGTCTTGCACATACATATAAGATCTGAAGTCTTAACATGAGTATATAAGCTCAGATCTATGTTCGATGCATAGATCTTAATGATTAATATTGGATAAATATTGGCCTATGTGTATCTGTTTTATGAGCATGAGACTTCTAATACTGATCAAACTAAGAAAATAAATAATATGAATAACCTACAAGAGCCCATAGCTATGAAATAATGTTTTTAAGATCTTCTGAATATGGATTAAAGACAATAAAATACCTTCATTAAATATATAATAATTAACCTAGACTTTGTGTACCACTTGAAGCCATAGAGTTCTGAAAATAGTGGAAGGATACAAGTCTTATAAATTTCCTAGATTTGAATAGAACTTCAGATCAATATTATGACATCCAATGATTATTGGGATAAATCATGATACAAGTTGATACACCATCCCATGAAGCATCAATGTTAGTCTCAATATAGACTACTCGACATTACTGGAATGGATGTTATATAATTTCTACTATATTTATTGTAACTAATTTATATATTGGTTGCATTTTATAATCTATATTAGTCTAACAAAATTGTAGCATATATTAGTTGCCAATTCACAATAGGTTATGATTATGACGACAATTTAAGTATACATGAGTTTAATGTCCATGATGAGATGTATGAATTGTCATATGTACATTTCCCATAAATGATTATTACCTTGAATGGGATAGCATTGGTCTGTCATCACCATCTCAAAATGAACCAGCAAATGAAAATTTACCATGTCTATCATCATCACTTCACACTGTCTAATAGATGACCCCTTCTGCAAATTATATGCATAAATTTCTGACATACCATCCCCTCTACCTCATCTATGATTGATTGTGAGAAAATGTGAACAAAGTAAAATTTACAAGTGGGGGATTTTGTCAACAAATATCTATCAATTTTCCTTTATTCACTTGTTTTCACAATCAATCATAGGATTGGTAGAAGGGATGGCATTCCATAAATTCATGGATATAATTTGTAGAAAGGGTCATCCATAAGATAGTGTGAAGTGATGATGACAGACATGGTAAATTTTCATCTGTTAGGTAATTTTGAGATGGTGATGACAAACCAATGATAGCCCATTCAAGGTTATTATAATTATAGACAAGCAACTTGGGGAGAAAAAATCATACGTCCCATCATGGAAATTACGCACATATGTACTTAAATTGTCTTCATAATCACAAATTTTTATGATTAGGCATTGAAGCAGGAGTAACTAGCACCTAAATTAGGAGTGTGTTAGTGTATGGTGGAGTGGGATAGGTATACAAATTAGTAGATGGTTTACTTATCATGGGCACAAATTATGTAAAATCTTAGTTTAACACAAGGATTTAATTATAGGCTCTTGGTGTTCGTAATGGATTTAATTAACTTATACCACAAATTTAACAAATAAATGGTATTTTTCACCCTCCTTGTATCACAAAAAATATGTATACACAATATGAAACAAAATATTTCTAATTTTTTGCAATGGAAAAATCACAAATTTTTATTTATATAGTCTAAAGTTACATGTGCACATGCCATGACACATTTAACCACTCAGTAAAAAATGTGGTACTAAAAAAAGCATTAAACAAGTTCAATAATTTTTTATCATCTTTCTTTCTCTTTTTTAACATGTAATTAGCCAGGATGTTTTGATCTTGGCCCTCTTCAATTGATGTGGTCTTTGGTGTAATAAGCCTTACTACTAACCTAGTCCTATGACTATGCTACTGCAAGTGGGGCTGGGCATCATCTGCAATAAGAAATAAATGTTAAATTCATATTTGTAGTTATTATTATTACAAATGTTTTATTAATAAACAGAGTAGTATAGTGTTCTTTACCTACTTTGGTAGTGGAGGGAAGCAAAATACTTTCAGATGTGGCCATATGTTCCTCTTTTCTAGCCACATCTTGTACATGATTTGGTGTAGAAACAAGAAAGGTTATAATTAATACACCATTTGCATTTAAATATTTTTAATTGTATTCCATACTACACTTTTTTTTATAACACATGAAGTACCTCCAGTACTGAAATGAGCATCGGTCTCAAGGTCAAGCACTCCATCGCCAGTAGGCTCATGTTTTGTATCTATGTTGCTTTATTGCGTTTTACAATCAAGCATATTACTTTATGGCCAAAAATAATAACCAATAGATTGTACAAGTAATGATATATAAATTTCATTCGCTTCTTTTATTTTCCTGATTTTTATGTTTAATGTTGGAATACTATGAAGATTCCAAGATTTTCCTCCATTCAATCACGACTTGATAGTCGTACTTGAAAGAAAGATTTAGGTATTCCTCCGTGGGAGCCTCTTTGAATTGTCTCTGTTACAGGTCTATTTGGGCACATCACTCCCAACATTCAGATCAGTGATTTTAGGGCTCATCAAACCCTAATTTAGTTGTTACATGCCCTAGAGAAGTCAACTCATTGAATGCCTCCTTCTATGAAAGTTTCATGGCCTGAAGCCCTCTTGAAAAGCCTCCTTGGGATACTAGTGCAACCTATGCCTTGAGACAGTGCGTTGTAGAGCAGGTAGGCCCACTATGGCCTACACTCCAGTGCACGTAGACCCTCTTTAGCCTGTGGTGGAAGAGATTGAGTGAAATTTGCATAGGGTTCTAGGAATATTCCTTCATTCTAGATGACTCTAGAAGGTTCCCATCTCTTATCTCCGCCTATGAGCTTGAATTTGGATAGGATAAGGATTCATTAACCTCCTATTCTCTCATCCCTTGCTCCATGGAAACTAACTCCAAGATTGGAAATCCATTCAATGCCCTTATTGGCTTAAGGAGGCCTAACCCAAGTTTAGCATTAGTTAGCCAAAACAATCCCTACACTACTGGCCCTTTTGGCATCAGCCCACGAAGCGCAGACCGAAGTCTCACCTGAAGAAGTATGGGGGGATGCTGGAACCAAGTTTCCACACCCTAAGATGGTTGTGATGTCAGTGTATTCCTTCTCTTCCTGCCTTCATGCAGGCCACTTAGTACTAGGGCTCACCAGAATAGCCCTCTATGTCGCCCTTCAATACCCTCATGAAAAGGTACGATTGACCTTCACGTAGCCTTAACTTGCAGCTCAGGTACTCTTGTGCTACTACGGCAGTGTTCTGTGTAGATTCAAAAACTAGTCTAAGTGTCTTACTTATCTTATTAAAAACATATAGTTAGCACTGTGTAAACAGATGTTCTTACTTTCGTTCACTTAACCAATGCAATTACATACATTCGCACATCATATAAGCATTATAAATGAAATTCATACACAATATGACAAGATGCATTAATTAGAACAAAGACACAAAATTTGCAGAATACTTCTCTTTATTGATATCTTCAAGTGATTACAAACTCTATCCACCCTGCACACATAGCTGCAGGGGTCCACACACTCAACTGCGGACTTCCACCCTAGGCCTCTACGCACTCAGCTATAGAGCCTCTACCTATACTACGACCCAAAATTTAGACTTCTTGCTTCAGAGCTATCACTCTCTAAGACTTATCTAAACTATTAAGACTACTTAGAACTTACTTAGATCTTTTTATACAATCCCATGGTCCGCAGACCATGGGTAGATCTTTTACAGCCAACTTTAATTTACAAAAATAAGGGTAGACAACCCTTTATGACTCATGATACCTTCACACTCTGCGACCACAAAATGTGGAGTCTTTACAAGTTTATTACAAAATTCAACCCAAAATATGGGATTTTAGCCCCAAAATTGTCCTTAGGGGATCTTGTTCCCAACATGCCCCCAACACAAACATTGTGACTCACCCTCAAGTCACTCGGTAGGCATGGAGATCTTGGCGCGAAGACCTTCCAGCTCAACTCGTATGACCACAACCTCAGCAATGCACTGGGTTGTCGCCTGCTTCGTGTCTTTGACCATATGCTCAGTCACTACTCCTGAGCTATTAGCCTGAAGCTTTTGCTGAGTGGCTTGAAAATTCGCAGGCTTTGCTTCAATAGAACCTGTCACTATGCAAGCCTCATCCAGCTAGGGCTTTAGTCTTGCCTTTAGCACTGCTTCCTTTTGCAACACTGCATCCACATGTTCCTTTAGCTGCTTGGTGTCCTACAGCTTTACTAGTCTCTGTGTCAACACAATGGTTTGCGTTGTGCCCTAAACCTCATCATAATATTGTTGTAGCTCACACGCTTCCATCTCTAGTCACTGTACATTGGGGTCCTCCCGCAAGCTTGTCAGGACCTCAAACGACTGCTCAAAAAGTTGCATGCAGTCTGCCACTGCACTGTCCACCACCACTACTGCTTCTGTGACAGTGGTCTCCCGTTGCTCCTTCACTTTTGGCAGAGTTGAAGGATGGGCCTTCAACTATAATTCTGTGATTTGCAAGTTCAACTCCAACTAAACCTTCGCCATCTCAAAATGCGTGTCGTACACCCCAGTGTCTAGCTTGCGGATGCGCACCTCGACTGGCTCCTCCTCAGGAATGGCCAACTCTGGTACCATTCGGAATGCCTCCTCGATGACCTGCATAATGCACTTTCTTTGATTGGTCACCTTGGTCTCAGTGGCGATGGCAGAGTCTTGTTGTAGTGTCATTTTCTCGTTATTGATCCGTTGTTCACTGATTACCTAGAGGGCGTGGTGCTTATGGGCCCTCAGCTTTGCAATCACTCCATCCTGTAGGAGGTGGAGCGCTTCACCATGGAGCACTACCAGATTCAACCATACTCCCTTTAGGGCACTAACAATGGGCCTGTCAGCTTCATTCTCTATGGTCAATGCTCCATCAGACAAAATTATCGCACTTGAGGCCTTCGCACATAGCATATCGGCAGCTTCTGAAGTGTCGATAGCCAGGCTTGTAGACACCATGCTAGCCTATGACGTGTAGGTTTGCAGCTCTTGTAACCTATCTAGATAGCCCCCAAGATTATCTACAGTTGCTACTCAAATTGTTGTAGGGTCTCCACGGTGACATCCCTCATCGTGTCACCCATGTCATGTAGATCACCCTCTGTTAGCGTGATAGGGTCCAGTGATGTCTTGGTAACCATTGATTTCTTCCTAGAATATCCTTTCTCCTGCTCCCTTGGGTGCTTGATGTGGGTAGACATCTCCTGTGGATCTGCGTTGTGTTGTTTTGTCTCCTCCTCTGTCTCGGGTGAAGGCGACCTCGCGCCTTTGTCAGAGCCTCGCTCTGTCCCACCTGTCTACTTTGTTGTCTATTGCGCAACCTCATGCTCTACCTGGGCCTTGTCAGCAGCCTCCATATTTCTCTTTTTGGCCAGTTGAGTCATCTTTACCTTGGCCTCCTCCTTCTTTTGTTGCGTGGTGGACTTGCTTCCTCCCACTACCAAGTCTTTTGTAGAGCGCCATTCTGTCAGCCATTAATCAAGTACTGCATCAATGGCATCATCCATTTCCAGATAAGGTAATTCATACCATTTATGTGCAAGGTCCTTCTGCACCCTAGTGGACACATGGTGGAAGTCTGCTTTACAATCTACATAGCCCTGTAGGTTGGCACACCGAAGGTGACAACCACGGTTTGTGATTGATGGCCATGTAGATGTTCATCTCCATCAAGCTCCAGAAGATCTTGTTGTCCTTGACTCGATGTGCATCCTTGTTCACACATAATGAAGCATACTTTGCTGCTTCTAGTAGGTCTGGTGTGAACAAAGGGAATTGACTATGCTCTGGTAGCTACCACGCTACTTGCACAATTGACAGCAAGAGCCACACATAGTGGAATGTCTTGCTGATCTCTTGCACTTCGCAGCAGTTTGCTAAGAACTCTCCGCGAAGGTAGACTAACCAGTTGAACTGGACTCCTTCGGCGCACTGGCCTACTAGCGCGATGATAGGCGCTGGCACCTCATCGGCGTGACACTTCCTCATCACTTTCCCTACTAGAATCTACATAGTACCTTTGCAGTAGGGTCGTAGATGCTGGATATGGCATATCAATGCAGCTTGTTCACCAGCTTAAACTTTTCTTTTAAAGATTTTGCAAGGGCCTGCTCACCACATTTTCTACCAAATATCATGGCCGGATTCTCTCCTATGTAAGGTAATTGTGTGATCCTGTGAATCAATCTATATATGATGGGTATTGGCTCCTCTAGCCACATACACCCATCATGCACCAAGCACAGCAGCTGCTTGATGACCAATATTGTCACCGAGGTGTGGTTGTAGTGCGACACCCAAAGCAGGTTGAGCAACCCTGCCTTGTCTCTCCTCTGAGCCACCTCCACAACTCCAATGTCATCATTTCGGTATTCGTATTAATGATGTGGCACATTAGCTGCTCGTTCTCTAGGTGTGGGAACTTCTCATGATTAGCCAAGTCCCAGTCCTCGATTTTCAATAGAGGAACCTACCCCAAGCATTGTCCTCCAAAAACAATATCATCCGGCAGTAGAAGGGTTTGCAAGGGGGTCTTTCTCTCATCAATGTGTTTCGGCACCTTGGTCTTGGCCTTGCACGGAGGGACATACTTAGGCAACCGAGTAATAGGGTCAGCACCTTGGGCTTCAACTTTCTCCACTTCAACTCCCACATCCTCATCATCCATCAGGATGTCTTTGATTTCTTCCTCCTCCGGCTCCAAATTTATGGCTTTTCCATTCTCCTATGCGGTAGGCTTCGGTGGATTTCTTTTTGGCGATGCACACAATGGTATGGAAGGCTGCTTGCCCTTCTTATCCTTTGCGGTTTCCTTGGTTGGGGTGATCTTTGGTCTTGGAATCCTCGGTGATTTAGGGACTTCTGTTAATACTTCGGCCACTTCTAGAGAAGCTTCCTCTGCCTCCATCTCCATTTCCGGCATCAACTCCTCCACTTTGGTATCTATGGCTTTTGTGGGCACCGACATGATTTTCTGCAGGAACTCCTGTGTCTCCTTCAACAATGTCTTAAATAATTTAGTGGTTATCAAAAGTTTGTAGTGCTAGTGATTCATGTGTGCTTGAGAGCTCAAAAACTCAATTCTCAAAATGCCAAGTGTTTTTTGCTTGATAGCCACTTGTAATTTATAAGGCATTTTGAATTCAAATCCAACCGTTCCCCCTAAATTCGGTTCATTAATGCCGGATTAGTGACAGATCTTCAAGGATCTAACCCATAAATTTTGTCTTAAATGCCGACCACTCGCTCCATTTAGTTGCATTTCTACCATCAAATATTGAACAGTCAGTTTAACAATCACTTTCTGACCGACCTACATGATTTCTCACTAGGCAGCGCAACTCCCTCCTCGCTACCACGAACCCTGTGACACTTCCTTGCTTCGTATAGTCCTCAAATCGCATAGTTCCCTAACCCCAGAAGTGTAGTTTATAGTCCCACACCTCCTTTCAGCTTCCTGGAGTGCTAAGACTGTGCTACCTTCATGTAGTCACATGGTTGGACCATCGGTGTATGGCTTTAACCGACTGCCATTCACCTTTCCTGGGAAGGGATCTCCATTCAACTTGACCAGTTGCACCGCTCCTCCATCGGTAATTTCCTTAATGACATAGGGCCCCATCCAGTGCATTCTAAACTTCCTTGGAAATTGATCATACTTGTTGTCATATAACAAAACCAGGTCCTTTACGTTAAAGGTGCGTAGCTTAATGTTCCAATCATGCCATGCTTTTTCGCGTTGCTTTTAGACCTGTTGGTGAAATCCAACCAGGAATCTCTCTTCCTCAAGCTCATCCAGCTGTGGAAGCCTCTCCTCCAGGGCTCTGTGATCCATCATACCTGTGATTGCTACTATGCGTAGAATAGGCACAATATATTCCATAGGCATTACCGCTTCAACACCATAGACAAACCTAAAGGGAGTTTGTCCAGTAAACTTCTTGCATGTTGTCTAATAGGCCCATAGAACTGTGGGTATGCATAGATCCTAATCACTTCATTGAGCATTGCAAACCTTGGTCAACACATTCTCTAGCACTTTATTGAATGCTTCCATCATCCCATTAGCTTGTGGGTGATAAGGTGTGCTCTTCTGGTGATATACCTAAAATTCCTCCGTCAGCGCACTGATCATCTCATTCAAAAAGTGTGTATCGTGATCACTCATGAAAATCTTTGGACAGCTAAATCACGTTAGTACATACTCAAAGAGGAACTTTGTAGCAGTTGCACCTATGCAATCCTTCACAAGCCATGCCTCCACCCAACGAGTCAAATACTCAGTCGCGTTGATAATGTACCTTGCTCCAGTCTTTCCTTGGGGCTGGATGGGTCCCACAAAATATATCACCCATTTCTCAAAGGGTTGTAATGTCATATGTGGATTCAGAGGCATCTCATCCCTCTGTGATGGCATGCTAGTCCTTTGACACACATCACATGCCTTGCAATACACTTCTGAGTCGTGATGGAGGGTTGGATACCACAACCCTACGCTTAGAATATTCTGCGCAGTCGCTCTCCCTGCATAATGTCCTCCCGCTGCACCCCCATGAGAGTCTGTGAGGATGCTTCTTCTTACAAACTCAGGTACATATCGTCACAATATATCATCAGACCCCATTTGTATAGATGCCCAGCAATGAGAGAAAAATATGTTGTGCGCACCACTAACTAATTCTTCTGTTAGATGGTGTATCCTTCTAGGGTAGTTCATGTTGCTAAGAAGTATATTATATCCTCAAAATGACCATCCATGATGTGCACTGCAAATAGCTGTGTGTTAGATAATCCTTCCTCCAAATTTGTGGGCTCTTCCCCTATTTTGATGCACGACAGATAGTCTGGTCCCGCATTCAGTCGTCTAGGCTTCA
>APFE030120857.1:0-19472 GCA_000404065.3 Pinus taeda
TAGATACTGCCTTATCTGCAATATGGTAATTTGATGAGTGAGGAGGCTCTATCTCATTGAGACTAATGTACAGGTCGCAGACATTTTGTCAAAGCCCCAGGGAAAGGTCAAATCTATGACTTTCCCAAATGACTTGGAGTCATTGAGAGACCTTCGTATAAGGGTCCTGCATGTTTTATGCATTGATCTTTGGGAGCTCTGGGGGGCTTGGGGTACTTACTGGAGCAACATACGACCACAGGGCAACTCACCTTCCCTTGGTGGTGCGCTATGAACAGGATGATTGGTTCTCCTGTGGGACAAGATGATTAGTTCTCTTGTGGCAATTGTGGAACATGATGATTAGTTCTCCTATGGGCCAGGATGATTTGTTCTCTGTGGGGACTATGGAACAGGATGATTGGTTCTCCTGTGGGCTATGATGATTCGTTCTCCGTGGCGACTGTGGAGCAAGATGATTCATTCTCCTGTGGGCTAGGATGATTCATTCTTTGTGGCGACTGTGGAACAAGATGATTCATTCTCCTGTGAGCTAGGATGATTCATTCTCCGTGGCGACTATGGAACAGGATGATTCATTCTTCTGTGGGCCAAGATGATTCGTTCTCCATGGCATCCATTGACAGGATGATTCATTCTCCTATGGACAGGATGATTCGTTCTCCTATCGAGGCATCCTACCCATCTAGTCTGGGACTCATGGGAAGTACCTCTCATTCGATCAATGAGCAGAGAATTGAGAATAGGGACCATAGTAGTTTTGTCGATGGAAGCATTATTGTATCTACCATACTCCCTATGTTAGGGTGACCTCCATTGATCTGGGATCAATGAAACTAATTTGGGATTAGTATGAGTGGTTTGAGACACTCTCTTCTAATATTGATCTGGGATCAGTATGAGTGGTTTAAGACACTCTCTTGTGATATTGATCTGGGATCAGTATGAGTGGTTTGAGGTACTCTCTTGTGATATTGATCTAGGATCAATAAAACTGACTTCAGGTCAGTAAGAGTGATGTGACACACTCTCTTCAGATGAAACTGACTTCAGGTCAAGAATGGTATGAGACATTCTCGATCAATTCTTCTCCTTCATGGTTCAGTAGAGCAGAGCAAAGTAGAGCTCAGCAGGTTAGAGCAGAGCAAAGCAGTACAGGGCACTGATGGCATATATATGACATTGGAGCATATGGATCAACAGATGGAGTTCTCCCTAGTTGAGAGGGAGTGTTAAAATTGGCAACTAGGGCCAAAATCCATGTGGGTCATCTTATTTATGGCAGCTAATATTTTTCTTGGATTCCTCTCATCAAGAGATGTAGGATTGATCTAAAGATCATCCGATTCCGATAAGTATTTATGAAGATATGAATTTATTTTGATTATGGACAAATTGTCAAGTCGAATAGAAACTTATGTAGGCTCAGAAGCCCAACAGTCATGTCTATTCAACCTCTACGTTTTAGTATAAATAGAAGAGGACTTGAAGTCATTTGTCACACACACACTCACTCTTGTGATCTCACTTCATCATGTTTTGGGTTTTATGAAGATGAGAGCTAGAGGGAGTGCCCTAGGGTATACGCTGCCCTAGATAACATGCCCTAGATCTAAATGTAGTCATGGGAGAATAAGCTATATGTTCCTCAAAAAGTTGGAAAATCCGGAAAAGCTGGAAATATCGGAACTACCGGAAAAGCCAGAAAAGCAGGAAAAGCCGGAAAAGCCGAAACTGCCAGAAAAACCGAACTACCGGAATTACCGGAACTGCTGGAAAAGCTGGAACTTCGGAAGAGCTAGAACTACCAGAATTGTCGGAAAAGCCAGAACTACTGGAAGCCAGAACTGTCGGGAACTACTGAAACAACTGAAGCATCTATCTCTGAAGGAGTGCAGTATGCAAGGGATAGCTAACTAACATTGGGACATTTGTATGGTACTTAGCAGCAAATATAACAAGCATGCAATGTTACAACTAGCATGCAAGGGATAGCTAGCATGAAACAACAAGCATGCTAAGGACAACAAGCATGCAAGGGGCAGCTAGCATGCAATAACAAGCATGCTAAGGACAACAAGCAAGCAAGGTACAACCAACACATAGGTCAAGATGGCAACATGGTGTAGCAATGGAACATAATGCAGTATAGCGATGGGTACAGTTATGATTAATGAAGCGTGATGAGATGCAGCATAGTGATGATGGGTGTAGCATGGTGTAGCGTGGTGAGATGCAGCATGATGACGAAATGCAGCACAACAATAGGCGAAGGACTCACCTTGGAGAATTAGTTGAAGCAACATGTATTCAACTGATCTTATGTATCATCTTCTTAGAGATGATCTATGCTCTTATCTAGATAAGTAAAACTGTTGAATTTTGTTGTAAACGTATTATCTCTCTCTCTCTCTCTCTCTCTCTCTCTCTCTCTCTCTCTCTTTTTGCTAAACTATTGAGTAACATATAAGAAGAATTGATCAAGGGTTTCCCCACATTGGGGTTTGTCCCCGGCTAGAGCCATATCTTGTGTCCTCTTGTCTAGGCTTGTCTTCTGCAATTTATGTTTATGTTCTATCTGCAATTTACTGTAATGCTGATGTGATTGCTAATCTGGAAAAGATATGGAGCTAACTGTGAAAATTGAAATAAATTTCTCTAAACATAGAACATACCTAAAATTAACACCGGAACATCTCATAATGCCATTTGTTGCTAGATATCAATGATGAATGAAGAAATTTTGAAGGCGAAGTTAAAGATAGTATGTTGATCTGTCACAGAAACTACTATCCATCACTTAGAAGAATTATGGAAATTAAAACTAAATCACAGACAATATGTTGATCTTTCACAGAAACTATTATCTATAATTTAGAAAGGAAGTGAGGACTTCAAGTATACGAGCGCTCTTTAAGGAAATTTAACCTTATCTAAATAAGTAAATAAAGAATTGTTGCTTCATTACTATACTTGAAAAGAAGAAAACATAGCATGACACATGACATAGAAGCTTGCAAAATTATATACAACAACTCATGGGAGGTTATGATTCTTTCATTAATCAACGATGATATCAGGAATACAGTGGCCTAGTCTCTGGGTTATCCAAAGTTTCAACCACTGACCCATTCTCTGTAAATTTTCTTCCTTTTATACATTTGCAGAACAGTTGCTGATCTCTTCAACTGCCAATCTACTAAACTGTTTTCCTAATTATCTGAATTATAAAATATTACAGAATTTTACAGAGGTTTAAAGATACCTCAAAGAACATAAAATAACAGAAAGCAACTGAATTTAGAAGAACACAATAATGGCTGACTCATTTTGCTAATCCGTCATTGAATTCCTCTATAAATTCCTTAATCTGCTTTAATCATAATGTGCCGTGTTAGACTTGTATAATCCTGGGCTTACGCATGTGTCAAATACATTTTAATTAACCAAAACACGAAAAAAAACCCCAACCGATTTCCTTTTCCTTTAAAATTAAATTTAACACTAATTTTCTATTTACACAACAAAATTGATGCAAAACACATAAAGCGGAACTGAAGAGGAATTAATCCAATTTAATAAACCTATCGGATCCACCTGTTTAGCGCTGCGTTGACCTCCCATTATAAATCGCAATCGACACTCTTAAACAATGTATCAACCCAAATCTTAAGACTTATGCGATATGGTGGACCCGATGATAGTATAAAACATAGCACATAAAATATCGGGTCCGACCATCGTAATCGCAATCAGCGCTTTTCCAACATACATGCATAAAGACGAACCTAACGGAATTTTAAATATAGTGTATATATTTCGGGTCCAGCTCGCCATCGCAAATCGTAATCATCCCTTAGCCATATACATATGTATTAAGTGCTATGCGATATTTCGGACCCAACTAGGCTTATAACATAGAATATATACATTTCGGGTCCACCTATCACAAATCGCAATCGACGAATCCCAACCTATATATATAGGAGGCTTTGTTATACTGTGGACCCAACGAAACTTTAAAACATAATATATATGTGCTTCGGGTCTGGCCTATTAAGCGCTTATTTATGTTATAATCTTTTATAATAGAAACACATATAAAATATGTAACCATACTCTTTTCCGCCTTTTCAAAGCTTTGCACAATTTTCAAGAATTGCAATCAACAATCGAAGATTCCTGTGGTAATAGTTCATGTAACTGCCCGCTGCACTTTTTGCAATTGCGATCTAATCGCATCGCTAACACACACACACACACACATATATATATAAGACCCGCTCCATATAACTATTATATTGTGATTTGACTTTATCACATGGGTCATTTCCTTTATACTCGTTCCTTTTGCGATTTTGATATATTATAACGAATAAGTATTACTTTTAGACTTTGTGGAGTAGAAAGTATAAAGGGCTTCATTGAGGTTGAACCCCCTTAATGATTTTAGGCCACACATTGTGATAAAATTTATAAATAAGGCTAAAATCACAACATAAGCTACAACACATATAGAATGTATGAAAAATATTCAATAAAAAAATGTAATTTACTATTAAAATTGGTAAATTTTTAGCGAATATTATCCATTTAACCATATATATGTAAAAAATAAGTGAATTTTTTGCCAAATGGGAAAATATATTTTTTATAAAATATCCAACAGATAGCCAATCAATGAAATTTCACCCCTAAAATTTTCATTGGTGGACTATTATCTCCTAGATAAACATATGTTCCATCAATGTTCTCATAATATTAATCAACCAACCATTATTACAAGCCATATGGGTGATGCACCAGAATCATGAACCAAGCATTCACATCATTCGTCTCTGCAAACAATGCAACATTAGAAATATACAATCTAATATTTTTAAATCCATCATTAATTGAGGTGTCTTTGTCCACAATATTTCCATTATGCTTTTGTTTCTTTATTTAGACTCATTATATTTTCTTTTATAACAATCCTTACAGTGATGCCCAGGTTTTTCACAATAATAACAATCATCATTTTGCTTATCATAAGTTCGAAATTTAGATTGTGCCATACCTCTATGTTTTTCTTGAAACTTGCCTCTATTTTTGTCTTGTGTCTTAGCTCTGAATGGTTGCTTACCCTTGGCTACCAACACCATATATGAAACATTAGAGCCTAAATTAAAACTTCATCCTCTCTTCCTCTCGTAGAAGAATTCATGTCAATTCATCAAACACAGGGGGCTTCTCTCTAGCTCAAAGACTTGAAATAAATATTTGATTATCCTGCACTAAGCCTTTTAATGTGATAGTGACCAAGCCACTGTTGGACACCTTTTCACTAATATCTCCCAACTTAATACTTAAATCATTAACATATGAAATGAAATTTCTTATATTTTCATTTGCTTCCATTTTTATAAACAAAAGTTTAGTCTTCAAAAATAAGGTGTTGTTTATATTTTTATTTCATACAAACCCTTGAGCACATTTCATGTTTCACTTGATGTCTAGCAACCTTTGATGTGACGAATTATATTTTCCATTATAGACATATACAACAACACCTTTACTTTCATTTCTCATTTTTCTCAATCAAGAAAAAGCACGAGTAAGTTTGGTCTCATCCCATTTACAATTGGCCACAAATTATAATCATCTAAAATAATCAACAACTTAAATCTCTAGTTAACACAATTTTCTCCATCAAATTTAATAAATTGATTCAAATAAAAATCCAACATAAAATTTCACATTTTTTCTGAAAAATATATTCAATCTTCAAAAAATTATTGAACTTAAATATAAAATCTTAAAAAAAAAACAAAAACCTTATTTCTTCAGTCACACAAACTCCTTTTCACCATTAAAAATCACCCCCACACTTTATAAACAATAATCACCGCACATCAATTTTTTTAATAATAGCACCACCAAATTTTCAAAAGAGTTTTATAATAATAATAAGACATCAAATTTGAATTTTTAACCAAATTCGCCAACAAGCTTTCTCCAACGTTCAAAATCGAGTTTTTGACTTTTGAAGAATCCACTTGACGAGGGTTCAAAGCTTTTGGAGGTCACATGCAAATAATTTCTGGAGGGTTACGCAAACAATTTCTCATAATGGCCACACCCGCACAGATCTCCACTGGCTAGCTTCTTCACATACTAGTCGTTCGATTTAATTGAAATTTCTTTCACGCATTGATGGATCTTGGATCTTGATACAGTTATCTAGGGTAACCCGCGACTAGAGAGATGAACGGTGACAGCTCTGTAATTTTTTCTCAACACGAACAACTTTTCTATATGGCCTCTTACACTACACTAATCCACAAACAAAATTTACAGCTACCCCTTCTTTGACAACGACTCTCTCCAGGCAAGACATACACATGCAGTGCTCTCCTTCCTTCTGTGAAAGCATCCCTCTACACAACAATCTTAAAAGAAAACAAATAAGAATAAGAGAAGTAGAAAATAGAAGAAAACAAATAAGAATAAGAGAAGTAGAAAATAGATTAAACTAGGTCATATCATAATATATGATATTATAGATAAAAGAGTTATTTTTAGTTGAAATTTTGATTTTTGTTATTTAATCTAGTTTTTTTACTATATGTATGGATTCAACACCTTGAAAAATTTCTAGGACACTTAGATTGTGTAGGGGTTAACCATCAAACTTGCGATTTCAATAAATTCCTGGGGATTTTAGAGAAATTAAGCGGAAAACCCACCAGAAAAGCTTCCAAAAAATCTCACTAAAGATTTTTCGATAAATTTTGGACATTTTATATCTTAAGAAATTCAATCTAATATACTAAAAATAGACAATATCACATACAACAAAGAAACTAATTCATAGCACTAACTACAAAGTAAACCAACTCAAATTTTGGACATTTTATATCTTAAGAAATTCAACCTAATATACTAAAAATAAACAATATCATAGACAACAAAGAAACTAATTCATAGCACTAAATACAAAGTAAACCAACTTAACAACCTATGAGTACAACTCATCACAAGACAACTCACAATTCTAGAACACTCTATTTCTACATTATTCTAAGAATTTCCAAAGATACTTCATAGCCATCTTATCCTTATTACAATTACTATTAAATTATAAATTTTAATTTATAATCTTTTATTTTTCTTTTTATTTTATTTCTTTTATTTTTTCTTTCTTAAGCTCTCTCACTACAATTTATGTCTTGTTTTTATTTTATATTTATTTTACTATTTTATTAAATATGTTTTTAATTCTAAATAATAATTTCTTTTTCATTTCAAATTATAATATATGTTTTGTTTGTATATTAAAATTTACTTTATTTATTTTTTAAATAAAATAAAGTTATTCTATAGATCTTTTATTAGTATATAGAGTTTTTAGAGAAACGTAGGGAAGAAAGAGAAGTCAAGCTACAAACAGAGTTAGAAGCCACGTTGGAAAATAAATTCACATCTCCTGGAGACAAATTCCAAAAACAAATAGAAAATAAAATAGAACTATTGGAGAATAAAATGGAGGCAATGGAGACTAGCTTGCATGTTATAGAAAAACAAAACTAAGATACGAACCAAACATCCCAGCAAGGAGCATCCCAGCATCTCCCAGCAAGGAGATGTTGATACTTTAGAGAGTCCTAAAGTGAAGGACATGATTAAATAACGAGAAGAAAAAGTTAATAGCTGCCTCACCCTAAATAGTGTGGCATGTAAATTAGATATCAAACCAATTAAAGATGAAATGAAAAAATTGATAGAATTAGACCATGAGCGTAACAAAAGGGCCTTGAACCTTATAATCTTCTATCTAAAAGAGGAGGTAGATGAGGATACTTTAGCCATAGCCTAGACATGATTACATGATAGATTACAAATTGAAACAATGTGTCTCACAGAAGCAACAAGGTTGGGCAAATTAACTGAGAATACAAGAAGGTTGATTCGAATAAAGGTGAGCTCTACTGACCATAAGTATGACATACTTAGTAAAACCTCAAGTATAAAAGGAACGAGAATATTTATAAATGAAGATCTCATTCCAGAAGATCAAACAGAATTAAGAAAGGAGGTTCAAAAGGTAAAAGAAGCTACAAAGGAAGGAAAATGGGCAATAATCAGAAATAGAAAATTCGTTATTCAAGATAGAAACCAAAAAGATAGTAATAAATAGCAATTCAACATGCATCGGATTCTTTCTTGGAATTACCGGGGCTTTCCATGGAAAAAAGACCTCAAGCTAAGTTGGAACTTGAATGATGTTGATATTATATTGCTCGTTGAAACTTGGGAGCACGAAGAATCTAAGGTCCCTAACATAGATGGCTTTGCACTATGGTCTACCTGGAACAAGCGATCCTCCCGTAGAGGCATTGGGTGTATAGCTTGTTACATTAAGAAGAACATATCCCCCCATGCTAGGATTTATAAAAACGACCCTTACAACCAATATAGTTGGATAGAGATTATTGACATTAATGATAAAAATACCTACATAGCAATCTGTTATTTTTCCCCCATCAATTCTAACTTCTATAAGAAAAAGAATCTAGATAAAAATAGTCCTTACAATGGTTTAGAGAATGATATTTCTAGCCTAAGGAATGAAAGCATTATCCTTTTAATGGGTGACTTTAATGCTCGAACTTCAAGCAACCAAGCTCTTCTTCTAAGTAATCATTCCAACCCTAATCCTCTTTGGTTAGACGAACACCTTACTCTGGCTAGCCGGTACAAAAGGAGCTCTGAAGACCTCAGGGAGAATTTGTTTGAGTTAGAACTAGTCAAGCTTTGTAGTGCTCCTGATCTCATAATTTGCAACGTTCTAAAGAAGTGGCTCAATTCTAGCCAGATGACCTGCATCCATGGGCTTGGTAGCAACGTGGTAGCCTATGTTATTTCCGATCCCCCTTTATACAACAAAATAATAAATTTTGACATCTTAAACGACCACGAGCCTAACTCCAATCATAGGCCTTTACTTATAGCTCTCAATTTTGTCATGCATAGAGATCTCATAGAAGATAATCCTTATGGCCAAAAGAACTTAATCTTTGATAAAAATAAAAACGATCTCTTTCTAAATGAATTAAAAACTAATTTGCTTCCTTTATCTAGTATAGACAACATAGAGGACCTCTATCATAATTTTACTACAACCCTCTCAATTCTATTAACAAGTTCTCATTTGAAGTTTAAAGTAATAAAAGAAATAGCAAAACCAACCCATGGTATGACAAAGATTGTAAAAGTGCGAGGAGAGAAATTAAGGAAGTTGTTGATGAATCTCTTAAAATTGGCAAGATAAAAATATACAAAGCCCTAACTAAAAGGAAAAAGAGGCGGTATATTTGTAAAAGACAAGAGAATCTCTTACACCTCTCTAAGTTAGCTCCTAAGAAATTTTGGAGGCATATTCTAACTAGCCAAACTAAAGATAATAATAAAATTTCTTTACACGACTGGAATTCCTATCTTAAAAAGCTTTATGAATCTCCAAATGTCATGGGTAATTTTGAAACCCTGCTCACAATAAAAGATGTTTTCTCATTAGAAGACATTGATTTTTGGGTTAAACGCCTGGAAAATGGGAAATCTATGGACGTTGAGGGTTACCAAGCGAAAATCTTAAAAATTGGAGTTCCTGTCCTCATCCCCCACATCCACAAGCTTTTCCATCAAGTGGTCAAGCAAGGGTTCCCTAAACCATGGACTCAGAGTCTAATTATCCCTATTTTTAAAAGTGGAGATACAAATAACCCCTCTAATTATCGGACAATTATGATCAGCCCTCTCTTAGCTAAGTTATATGGTATTATTTTGGAAAAGAAGTTGAGCATATGGCTTGAAAGTGAAGGTAAGTGGGCTAAATTTGAAGCGGGTTTTAGAAGGCAACACTCAACAACGGACCACCTCATTATGCTTAGGATCATTGTGGAGGAATGTCGCAATGACAAATCCAATCTCTTTTGTTTCTTTGTGGACTTTAGAAAGGTTTTCGATACGCTTCCTAGAAACAACCTATGGAATATATTAGAAGAGCTACAAGTTCCTTTCGAGTTGAGAATTGCCACTATAAGGTTATACGAGAATGTAATTGCCAAGTTAAAAAGCAATGAGGGGTGGTCGAAAGATATTAAGTGTAATAGTAGAGTTAAACAAGGTTGCGCCCTCTCCCCTACCCTATTTGGCATTTACATCAACAGGAAAGAAGGTTGTTTAGAGGAAGAATGTTGTGCTGGCAAAATCTTAGCTGGGATAGTCATCATCCTTCTTCTCTATGCTGACAATATTGTTCTTCTCACAAGGTGCCCATCTAATCCTGATAAGCAACTTAGACTTCTTAAGGATTTTTGCTCTACCATAGGTATGACTGTTAACACTGGCAAAACAAAAGTTATGATTATCAAAACCAAGAAGGACACTTACGCTAATTTTATGTATGACAATAGTAACTTGGAGCAAGTGTCTTCTTACAAGTACCTAGGAATTGATATTCATCGCAAGCTCAACTGGAACTATAGCATTGAGAGAAGGATTAATTGGGGGTGGAAAGTTTATTTTGGTCTTGAAAATAATTGTAAAACGAAAAACCTCGTAAAGTGGGATAGAAAGAAGTTCCTCTTTGAAACTTTAGTCACTCATGTTATCTTATATGGATGTGACGTTTGGGGTTGCAACATCTCTAGAGAATCCTGGAGAAAGATTGAACAAATTCAGAAGCATTTTATAACATATAACCTCAAAATTAAAAGCAATACACCCTATCCTATTCTCCTTGTAAAGTGGGTCTTTCCCCTATCGAGAGCCTAGCTATGACTAGGCTTCTGTTGTACAAGCACAAACTTAATAACATAGGAGACCATAGCCTTCCTAAGCTAGCTTTAAATTCCAGCCAAAACCACCTAAGGCTCAAACGACGTTGGTATAAAGACACCAGGGCCTGGTTAAACCATTGGGAGATTGACAAGAATGTTGCATTGCAAAACATTAATAAAATTGAAAATGTTATTACTTCTAAGTTCGAAGAAAAAATGTGGTGTGAGAAAGATTTAGAAACTATAAGAAAATTAAGATATTATAAGGAGGTCATCAACCCCACCCTAGAAGATCAAAAGTATCTCTCTGTTTTAACTAGCTCAAAGAAGAAAATTAATATAACCAAGATTAGAATGAACTCTCATGAGCTCCATAATGAAACGGGTCGTTGGGTAGTTCTTAAAACACCATGGATGGAAAGGATCTGCCATCTCTATGAGAATATGAACATCAAGTATCAAAATCACTTTCTCTTAGAGTGCCCCACGTACAACCACATTAGATCTCAGTTTCATAATCTTTGTTGCAATACTGACCTTCCTAGCCTTTTACGATGTCAAAATTATAGCGAGCTCAGGAGGCTTCTCTCCAAGCTTTTTGAGCATAGGGATAAAATCTTAAATCAAACTAAATAATTCATTTGTTAGGTCCGATAGACCAAAGTTTGGTCTCAGTGGACATTAACCATCATCATCATCATCATCATCATTATTTTATAAAAAAATTTGAATCTTATCTTTATATTTCTTTTAGGAGTTGTCTTTACTGCAATTTTTTGGATTTTTCGGTGCCTGAATCTGACGGAAAATTTTGAGGTGAAATCTTGATTTGTGTTATTTAAACTATTTTTTTTACTGTAGATATGGATTCAACACCCGAAAAACACCTAGGGCACTTCGATTGTGCAAGGGTTACCCATCAAGTTTGTGATTTCAATAGATTCCTGCAAGATTTTAGAGAAATTAGACAGGAACCCACCAGAAAAGCTTCCAAAAAGCCTCACTATAGACAACTTGATAATTTTATATTATTGATTAAATTGAGAATAATTAATTATATTATAATATCAAAATTTATAAAAATAAAAATATTCATTTTATATTATTATTTTTTTGATACTACTTTTTTATATTTTTTTTGGCATTTTTGTTTAAAAAATTGTTATTTGGAATTTCTACTTAATAAATTAATTATTTTAAGTAGATAATAATAATAATAGAAGTAGTTTTTCTAAATATTTCTTTAACCCAAATAAACAAATGATTATAAAATAATAAAATAAAAATAAAATAAAATAATTTACTATAACATACCATTTTTTTATTTTTTAGTGACTCTTAGGATTTTATCATTACATCTGTACTATAATAATGTGATTTGTTGATCTTACTATCTATCTAAGTAAGAGTTATCCCAAAAACTTTGCCTAAATTATTTTCATTTTAAACACTTTGCCTAATTTTTATTAAGGAAAAAAATTAAAACTAAATCTACTTTTCTAGGTTTTATAAATGGTTACGTATTTGACCAAGTTGTAAGACTAATGTCAACATGTCCTTTTAATGGGATGTTTTAAATTTATTTAAAGTTATTCAAAAATTAATAATTGATTTTATTTGCAGGTTAATAATTGATTTAATCATTAATGTTATTTAAAAAATAGTTTAATTATTTTTTTAATTTAATTTTAATAAGAAATTTTTAAAAATTATAAATTCAAATTGTATTATTTCTAGAATTTGAATATTTTATATATTTTTCATGATATTAAAATATTTTATACATTTAAAAATACATTTTTAACCATTAAAAAAACAATAAAAACACAATGTCACCTAAAAATTAAATAATTAAACTATCTAAAATAATTTTATAAAGAAACATCTTCACTTATTTGAATTTTCATATTATATAATCAAACAAAAAAAACCAAAAAAAAAAAAAATCAACTAATTCTTAGAAAATTTCGTTTGATATATTTGATAAAGAAGCCCTAATGACAAGAAAAGTGCCTAGAATTATATGACTTGTCAAGTGGGGATGACATATTGAAAACCCAATATTAACTTATACCATTGAATACGATGATAACGACCTTTCAACTTGAGAAAATGTGGCTTATAGTTGAGGCAGGGTTTTGTTGGGTTCCCATGTTGCAAAAATGTAAGGGTAGTTGTGAGGGCATGATAGCTAAGGAGTGTCAGGGCGTGCTAAGGAATGAAAAGGCATGCTAACACATGCCAGACAGTTTTGTGATCTGATGGTTTGATTTAATTTTATGATGTTATTTTTATTGTCCGCTTTGCATAGCACTATTTTTCATAGTTCATGTGTTGACTCATAGGAAAACTATATTCTTATGACTTGATGGAAATGATACACACTAATTACTTCTTAACAAATTCACTAACTATAACCACTATAACCTTGGACACATAATGAAAAAGACTCCATAACAATGGTCTTAAATCGTTATGTTTTGACAAAAAAAATAGTAATAGGTACATAGCGTCATCAAAAACTCATTGGAATGATCAATGACGACAAACATGTTTTGACCGTCACCAAAAGTAACCAAAAAGAGCATTTGTGAGGGTCAATAAAAGATCGCCACTAGAAGTGTCACCAAAGAGAGAATTAGTGATGGGCCTTTAACGACCCTCACCAAAAGTTTCATTGAAAGTGGATTTGCTGACAAACCTTAAAGGACCATCACTATATACACTTAAACAACATTTTTTAAAGACCGTCACCATATGCAACATTGGTGATAGACCTTAAAGGTCCTTCACATGCATGAAGCGTCATCAAAAAGTCATTGGAATGATCAATGATGACGAATATTCTTTGACCATCACCAAAATTAACCAAAAAGAGCATTGGTGAGGGTCAATAAAAGATTGTCACTAGAGGTGTCACCAAAGAGAAAATTAGTGATGGACTTGGACACATAAAATTCGTGCCGCAATTTACTTAAGGACTTGGCCTTGTGCCTGAAAATCAAGTTGAGTACCTTGCTTTGTGGAAAGGTTTGGAAATAGCTCCCACAAACAAAACACCCATCTTATCGGTTTTTGGTGAGTCAATGTTTGTTATTCGAAAAGTAGTCAAGAACAAGAAGGTGTCATGCTTAGACCACCCTCCTATTCTTCAAAGGATTGTCCTAATTGATTTTTAGTTTGAGCGGTTAGAGTATTTCCATGTGTATATGGATTTAAAATAAATGGTGTATGCTCTAGAAAAGAAAGGATCCACCCTAGCACAAGGTAGAATATAGATGGACCAATCTTTAATTAATTATGCCCTTATCCCTTAGTCATGCATAGAATCCCAAGACACACAAGCTCCTTTTTTAAATACATCATCATTGGTAAATTGTCTTGTTTTAGGGCGAGGCCATCTATCTCCCACCTTGTCCGACCCACGAGTTTAGCCGGGCACACTCACGTGAGATGACCACTTGTGCGAACCAACTCGGGCACATTGTGCGATGGTGGGTGGGCATTTAGTTAAACATGACCGATTTAAGTCAGGCATGCCCATTTGTGATGGGCACCATACTACATGACTTGGGTGGATGTACGATGAGAGTGCATCGGTTAAAGGCAACGAGCGAGCACGCACCCATAGCGGCGAGTGAGACCAACGAATGCCCGGTAAGACATGTGTAGGTCGTGTGACGATGGAGGATGACACAGGCAATCAAGTTGGTCGAAGTGCGATGGAGGCCGAGTTTATAGACCAATTGGGAATGCGAAAATGGGTAGGCCAACGTAATAAAGAGTGTGGGTCGACGTGTTGAAAAATGGGCCGACATGTTGAGGTGTGTAAGCTGACATGCGGAAGGTTGGGCCGACCATGGAAAAGTTCGAATGGATGTGACGGTTGGGTGGCACCCGACCCATATATATTGGAGAAGTGTGTGAGCACTTAGAGGCAAAAGGAAATCAATTAACTTGCTCTAAACTTCATAAGGATATGAGACGATCAAGGGAAGCATAAGGAGGTCGAGATTTCTGGACAATTTGCAGGGTGCAGACAGAACAACGGGTAGAGTTCTAGGACGTGGGTAGGAGCCTCGACTCGAGGGCATTTCAAGATGCAGGCGAGTGTGTAGACCCAACATGTTTGGTGACCAGATCTGATGGGTGACCCAACTCTGTGGGTGACCCGACCCGAGGGTGCAGGTGCAGAGTTGGGTGGGTAGCCCGACTCGAGGGCATGCAGACCCGAGGGTGACACAAATTCACTTGCATGAATGGTGTAGATAGGAATTTTGGGCACAGAAGGGTGTGACAAGGCATGCGACTAGGTAGCCAAACAATGGAAGTGTTGGTGTGATAGTCAAATTGCAGAAATTGTTCTAAGGCAAGGAAACTTGGGGTTTCCTCATAACTCATGTGTACAAGTGGCGGCCGGGTAGCTGCAAGATTGTGATACGATAGTTGGTATATTTGCGCAGGCCAAGGAATTTGGTCGCACATGACTGTTGTAAACATGTAATTGTAGGATATTGTACATTACAATTGTATATTATATTGGGCAGACTTTACAGGAGTTGCCCCTCCCAAGTATATGTGCATTATACTTGTTTGTTTTATGATTTATGTTACATAATATTGAAGATGAATTGTAATTGAAGTAAATGTTATTCTGTTGCATTGTTAACACTTGAAGAATTGGAAAATTGACTAAGTTTTGGAGTTAAGCCTAGTCCATATACTCTAGTATTAGTGAAAAGAAAAAATGTAGTGGTACCACACCCTCTATACGTAGTTGAAAGATTACCACAAGTCTAGTGTCGTGACACACCTAGTCCAACCTTTGGCATGATTAAAGAGAACGAGGGGCATCAAGATTGGAATATCTTTCTTTTTCTAGCGACGAACTCTCGAGGTTTCTTTCTGGTGTCACGTGCATTATAACAAGTGGCACGTAAAAAAAAAGTCTTCTTCGTAATGGTTGTATTTGTATTTAATATTGTCGTCATGTGATTCCCAACAATAGTCTATTCAACACCCTTTTGATGATTTCAGTTTTGCAATGGAATTTTGCTTCAGTATGAAGCATGGAAGGGTTTTTTATTTGATTATTTAAAGGCCCATCTAGCTTCATCGTGCTTCCATGGGATGTTGTTAAAAAGTTAAATATTGTTGTTGTGTTAGCTAACCAGGCATAGCAATTTAAGGGTTGGTAACATATATTTCCTCTTACAAATAATTATAAACTTAAAATAATATAAAATAATCACACAAGTATATTAAAATGATATAATATCTTTGAAATATAAACAAAGTTATATAATAGATGAGATATTGTTACAGGAAAATTTGGGCACATCAACCCCAACTTCCATATCTGTATTATTAGGGTCTATCAACCCCTAAGTCAGTTGTTTTCATTCCCTAATGAAGTTAACCTACATCATGCTTGCTTCCCAAGAGTCTCATGACACCATTCATCCAAAAAATGTCCCTAAGTAGACCATCGCAGGTGGCCTTCTATTTGGCTGCAATGAATGGCAAGCACTACACTGTCAGGGTGTTATGCATAGCACCTGGCCTTTGTATCACCTGCGATGGGCGAGATCCATTAATTTTTTCCAATGAATCCATTGGATTCCTCATCCAATGGATGCTTCTAGATGTTTCTAGAGGGATTGGGCTCGCTTTTGGATGAGGAAGGAGATGAATGAACCTTAGTCCAATATCCCTTCCTCCATGGAACCACTTCCCAAATATGGCAAAGCATTAATGAGGGCCATTAATGGCCAAACCTCCTCTTTTCAGCTATAAAAGGACCAAGCTCTCATTGGCTAGTCTAGGTTGAGATTTCTTAAGCTAAGGAAATGTTGCTTGGATGAGATTAGTAGAGAGAGTAATGTTATCATGTCAAATTGTTGTTTCCATGAGGAGAGAAGGGTTTGAAGTTGGGAGGAAGACACTAAATCGAACATGCATCTACATGGGTTGTAATCTTCCTTTCTATGAATAAAGAGTTTTATGCTTTTTCCCATTGATGTGTTATGAAATGTACATTGTATTTTTGATTCTATAATGTGTTTAGTTAACAGATAGATATGTATGCTTTGATGGTTTTCTGTCTCGGCTTATGTGTAGGTACCTTTCAAGCGAGTTAAGTACGGAAGGGAGTGGCGAAAGTGGTCAAAGGGAAGAGGGATCGTTCGAAAAGACACTAAATTTTCCCATAACAAAATGGCGACTCCACTGGGGACATTCTGAAATGGAGGCTGGGAACACTTTATGGTAGTAGGTCGCTCTTGAACATGACACTTTCACCTCATCCCCATGACTATGTGGGTTGGGTCATTCAGCTTGATGGTTATCACACCATTGGTCTATCATACCATCCATTGCTTTGTTTTGGGTCAATGCTACCAATTCACTTCAGTGTCACTGTTATGAAACCAGCTCAAGAAAATATAGAAAAGATAGATCAACACCTTAGAATTCAGCCTCTTCGAAGGGGCAACCTCCTTTACATTACATAAATGAACAATTCTTGGATGATTCAAATGATAAAACCTCTTTTCTATATATAGGAGTCTAAAGAGTCACAATATAACCCAGCCGACCTAACAATAACAATATAAAGCCACAAAAATAACAATAGAGGGATTCTATGGGGCACAGTAATAAAACTATGTGGACAATAGGGGCACAACAATATTAATAAGGGGTGCAACTACAATAGTAATGGGGTAATCACTAGTATTATAGGGACCCAACATGCCCCTCTCCTTCATAAAAGTGTTGTCCTCAACACTTGAGTAGTTATGGAGGCTTTTGTATAAAATTGTCATCCTCCCATGTGGAATCTTCAGAAGATAAGTTCTTCCACTTGATAAGATACTCTGAAATTGATCGATTTCATAGCTGTCGAGTTCTTGTTTTTGTGATTGCTTCTGGTTCCAATATAATTTTTCCTTCCTCATCAAGTTCTGGCAATATTGTTTGAACTGGGAGCTTATCGCCTATAACCTTCTTTAAACATGAAACATGGAAAACTAGGTGCAATTGAGAAGCTGCAGGAAGCGCTAATTTGTATGCCATAGTACCAATCTTTTGCAACACCTTGTACGGACCATAATACTTTGGTGATAATTTATTATCCTTCTTAGCTTGCTTGAGGGACATTTGCTTATATGGTTGTAGCCTTAAGAATACCCAATCACCTACATCAAAACTTCTTTCACTGCGATGATGATTTGCCTGTTGTTTCATTCTATTCTGTGCCAACACAAGGTTATCCTTTAAGAGTTGGAGGACTTGTTGTTGATGTTCGATGTGATGTTCCACTGCTTGAACCTTCGAATTTTCTCTTAAATATGAAGTGATGGATGGTGGCTGATACCCATAAAGTGCCATAAATGGGGTCATTTTTGTTGCTGTATGGAAGGAAGTGTTATACCACCATTCAGCCAAAGGCAACCATTTGACCCATTGTGTTTGTTTATCAGATACAAAGCAACGACGATATCCTTCCAAACATTTGTTTACTATCTCAATTTTCCCATCAGATATTGAGGATGATAAGATGAGCTATGAGCTAACTGAGTACCAAGCCAAGAAAATAATTCTGTCCAAAAATTTCTAGTGAAAATGGGATCTCTGTCACTTACAATAATCTTTGGATTTCCATGTAGCTTTTGAATTGTTTCCATAAATGTCATGGAAACTGCACTGGCTTTAAATGGATGTGATAATGTACAAAAGTGTGCATACTTGGTAAGTCTGTCAACTACCACCATGATGACACTCTTTCCCTCAGACTTGGGTAAACTGTGATAAAATCCATTGAAACCTCCTCCCAACGTTGGCTTGGAATGGATAAAGGTTGTAATAGACCTGGTGTCTTAATTGTTTCAACTTTATTTTGTTGGCAAACCAAACATTCTGCCACAAACTTTTGAATATCTGATTTAAGGCCATCCCAAAAAAATTCTTCCTTAACCCTGTGGTAAGTTTTTAAAAATCCTGAGTGCCCTCCTAAGGGAGAAGTGTGCAATTCCATAAGAATCTTTTGTTTTAGCTGGGAATTCTTACAGAGGTATAAGCGATCTTTGTACCATAACGAATCATTTTGCAGCTAAATGTATCAGACGTACTGGAATCTTGTTGTAGCTTTCGAATAAGTGCCCACAGTTCTTCGTCATTCTTCCTTCTCCCTTGCTTCGTTTATCCAATCTTGTTGGATTATAGAAATGGCGCACAATAATGCTTCCACATCCTCATCCTTTCTTGAGAGTGCATCTGCCACCACATTTTGCTTCCCTTTTTTGATGATTTCAAAGTCATAACCCGACATCTTTGTGACCCACTTTTGTTGCTCTTCAGAGGATAATCTTTGTTCTAAAAAGTATTTAAGGCTATCATGATCCGTATTTACCTTGAAGTGTCTTCCCATTAGGTAGGGTCGCCATTTCTTAAGTGCATGGAGTATTGCCAACATTTCCTTCTCATAAATAGCTTTGTGTAAAAACTTTCCCTTGATTGGATGACTTTAAAAGCAATGGGTCTTTCATCTTGCATTAAAACAACATCATTTCCATTTCCTGAAGCATCACATTCCACAATAAAGGTTTTTGTGAAGTCCGGTGTAGCTAAGACAGGTGCTTGGCACATTGC
>APFE030120861.1:913-23240 GCA_000404065.3 Pinus taeda
TTGCTTTCCATTTTTCTTGCTAAACTGAATGCCTTCTCTAATGAATCAGGTTCCCAAAGGCAAACATCATGTTGGATGTTATCCTTAAACTCCCTATGAACACATCAATCCTATGCTCCTCTGGAATATTTTTTACCCTTATGTTCAATTTTTGGAACTCCTCAATGTGCTCCATTATTGAACCCTTTGTTTGAGACTTATCAATTGGCTTAAAAAAGTGTTTCTTTTTGTATCCTCATAATGTGCTATCAATTCTTCCGTAAAAATTGCCCAAGTGATAAATTGTTTACGAGAGCAAAGCCATTGATACCATACAAACTGATTTGGTTCCAAATATAAAGTTGCCATACTTACCTTTTGTGTGTTTTGCACATTATTGAGATCGAAAAATTGCTCCATCTGTAATATCCATGTTGCGGGATCCTTGCCACCAAACTTCCTCATATCGATTTTTTGGAATATGGTGGGTCTTCGATCAACATTAGAGTCTATGGAATCATGATTAACATTTCTTTTGTTCTCATCATGAGTTTCCTTTACTACCCTTTCACCATTAGTCACCATTTCTTGTAGCAACTTATTCATATTTATCATCAATTCTTCCATCTTATCATCCATGCCATCCATTTTAGCATCCATGCCATTCATCTTAGCTTCCATCCCATCCATCTTAGCTTCTATGCCTTTCTTTAAACAATCCATCTTAGCTTCTACACCTTTCTTTAAACCATCCATCTTAGCTTCTACATTTTTCATATTAGATTCTGTTACTTTTTGTGCAAGTGACACTTGTTGCACTTGGTCTCGTAATTTTGATATATCTGTTTCTTTTCTTCCTCTTCTTCATGAGTCATGCTAGAGCTTTCAGGTTGCTTACTAGGTGTTTTCATTTTTTTTTTCCTCAAGGCATCAGTTACTGATAATAATGCTTTACTATGCCCTTTGAATTCCTTCAAACTAATTTTTCAAACCAAGTTTATGCAAAAAAAATTAAAAAAACTACACACCTTTTTTCACTTTGTAGGAGTTTGATATTGAATCTGATGTATCTCTGTAATTTTGGATCATCCAGTTCTGAATTTGTGATCTGTAGTAGCCCTCTGCGTCTTTCCAATGCCACCAGTCTGATCCAAATTGGATTCTCCAATAAAGAGTTATACACATTCTCCCAAGATGACCTGATTATAAACCTTTCCATAAAAGTGAACTTGTATGAAGTGCCACGTGTCACTGTTTCAACCTTTGGCACTGAAAAATATATACAAGAAACTACAATTCGTCCTCTTTCTATACCTCTTTAAAAAATTTCAATCCGATGCACAGAGATAAAGTTATGACGATTTTCCCCAGGTCACCTGTTTGGAATGTAATTTAGGAGTCTGCAAAAAGACCAACTTCCTCAGATTATATCTCCACAAATATAGCATAAAAAGCTCTGAAATTTGGACTCGAGGTTCAGCGTGATTTCGTCTTAAATGGGTTTTTTTTTCGTTTCTGAAACGTCGCAGAAAAAAAGTTATAGCAAAAATGCCACGATGACTTATTTGGAGCAGTGAAACCCTAGAATCCAAAACTTTGATACCAAATGTTATGAAACCAGCTCACAAAAAGATAGAAAAGAGAGATCAACAACTTAGAATTCAGCCTCTTCGAGGGGGCAACCTCCTTTACATTACACAAATGAACAATTCTTGGATGATTCAAATGAAAAAACCTCATATCTATATATAGGAGTCTAAGGAGTCACCATATAACCCAGCCGACCTAACAATAATAATATAAAGCCACAAAAATAACAATAGAGGGATTTTATGGGGCACAGTAATAAAATTATGGGGACAATAGGGGCACAACAATATTAATAAGGGATACAACTACAATCGTAATGGGATAATCCCTAGTATTATAGGGACCTAACATGCCAACCTTCCAGGAGTTTTCATGGCTTTCGAACACTACAACAACCATGTGTTTTTGATACTCTTCCATCAGGCTCGCTCTTGACATAGCAAAATTTATAGGTTTTCCTTTTTTTCATATATATCTTTGTATTTTCTCATCCAAGTTAACTTGAGCTATAGGGATGGTGTTTTCTGACTGAGCTATGAATAAGATACACATTGATTAACATAGAGTCAATCTAAGGATCCTTGGAAATAGATCTTTACATAGCAAAATTTATAGGTTTTCCTTTTTTTCATATATATCTTTGTATTTTCTCATCCAAGTTAACTTGAGCTATAGGGATGGTGTTTTCTGACTGAGCTATGAATAAGATACACATTGATTAACATAGAGTCAATCTAAGGATCTTTGGAAATAGATCTTTATATAGCCCTAATCAGAGTACTTATTAATATTTTTTTGTTAACAAATGACACAACGTATATCTTCCAATCATTGAGAAACATTCCATTTTCCCACTCGTTTTCCAAAGTTCTAATTGAAATAGAGGAAAATGTTAACAGTACTATTTCCTTTCATGTACCTTGTCAATGTTCATAGATCTTGTCTTGTTGACTTTGGAATTATGCATTGTGCAGGATGCTCTCAAATCTTTGCCACCAGAGATCAAACCAATGAAAAACACGATAACTATGATATTTGTGGCGATCTTAGTTATACTCTTCTTTGTTAAGAGATTCATAATCCAAAAAGGTTTTTTCTCATTTGTCCCTGCTATTTTGATATGGTTCTTATTCATTTCTTTCACTGGAGTATCACCAGACATGATACAAGCTTCTTCAAAGCTTTTTATCCCAAAAAATTATTTGATTACTTTGGAAAAAAATCAGAACAACCTTTAATTTTACTTGGAGGAATAGTTCTATGCATAACAAGTATGTAATATGGTTCTAGTTGCCTAAATAATTTTCTTGGAGATTATCAAATACAGTCTACATTAGTAACGTTAACTATGAAACATGTAAACAATTATTTAGAAATTACCAAACGTAGTCTTCATTGCTAACTTCAAGGAACTAGAATCCAAAAAATTATTTAGACATTTCCAAATCCAGTGTTTGTTGCTAATTTTTAGTAAGTAGCACATAAGAACTCAAGCTAGAATTGCACATGTGAGTCATTTTTCATACTCATGTACTTAAGAGATTAGCATAAATTAATTGAACATAAAGAAATAAAAAGGATATGTGTTATCGATAGTGTTGTTTCTAATTCGAAATCAAAATTCAATGCTCATTCATTCCATGACCCATGTTCTGTAATTTTTTGATATGAAACATATAATTTAAAAATTCACGAAATAATTTGCATTCCTGTTATCAGGTTTATAGGAAGCATTTCCTTTTTTCCATCAAAAAATGAATAAAAACAAAATCCTTAAACATT
This sequence comes from Pinus taeda, assembly GCA_000404065.3. Lineage (NCBI taxonomy): Eukaryota > Viridiplantae > Streptophyta > Pinopsida > Pinales > Pinaceae > Pinus > Pinus taeda. The sequence continues at coordinate 4,265 of APFE030120861.1, forward strand.
TGTTTTCGTTTTTGAAGATGTAAGTCGGAAGTCGGATCTAAAAAGTTTTCGTAAAAAAAAGTATAACCTCTCGATTACCCGACCTTTCAACCACCCAACTACCAAGTCAGAGTGACTACAATTTTTTTTTAAATAATCTGTCCAACTTCCCAACCTCAGCGTTTCCCGGTTGTGTAACTACCTGACCTAATGAAACCACCTGACTATGGTATAGTCGGGGTTGCGATAGAATAAATGAATCATTAAAAAAATGCCCAATTGTCCGACCTCTTGACCGTGTGATCAACGAACAAAAAAATAATAATAATAGTAATAATAATAATAATAATAAATAAATAAATAAAATTCCTTGATTTGTGTGCAGTGTGCTTTTTAATATAGATATACCAAATTTTGTGTTTCACGTTCAATTGATTCTTTGTTAAGGCAATAATAAATTTCTTCGTGCTTTTTTTATTCAGAAAAAGAACAACAATTCACCTACTTATGAGAAATTAATGAACATATTTAGTTTTGATCTTTACGTATTTTTAACAAAATTTTAAGAGTTTGGAGTGTTTTTCCTGCATGTTGTTTTCATAAATCCTATTCAAACAAATGCTCAATTAAGGAAATATAGTACCAGTGTCAAAAAAAGAAATGTGTGACCAAAGTATCATTTTACAAATTGTTGAATTCGATTTCAAATTTTAAATAAGAAAAACATGTATATACCATGTTATTGTTCACACGTGATTAAATGCAGAAAAACCACTTGATCGCCTAACTTCCCAAGCAATGGGAAAAAAGGGAAAATCTGTAGTGGCAAAGAAACCAATGGAACAAATTAGAGAAAATACTAAGGAGATGGGTGATCCACTAACAAAGCAACTCAACTTCAAAGCATTACTCATCTCAGATTCAACTTACCAAACACAAAAAGCAGGTACTGTGAACTGGGAGGAGATATTGGATTGTTTGAGCAAAGAGAGCAGTTAAAAAACACAACTATTGAAACAAAGAACAATCGGTTTGAAGCAATCATAGCAACACAGTTACATAAAGTAGCAACTAGGGCTAGAATTTTTCCCTATTATGACATGGTTTCATGGACTCTCTCTCGAGTTGATATTAAAACCTGAACAATATCAAACCATCAAGATATTTTCATAGCCTCCTAGAAAGTTGAGGTCATATTGCCCAAATTTTAGAGGCAACAAAAAAAAACTATTTTTTCAACTCGTATTTTCAACTTATATCATTATGGGTTTACTCAAATTTCGAGCGGAAACACTCGTTGGATGAAGAATTTGATTCTTCATCCAAGGAGTACCCGTGTTTCATACCTTCGATGGACCTTGCTATATGAAAAATGAGAAATACATGAAAAATGTGATTGCAATCACATTTTTTCACTTATTTCTCATTTTTTGTGTAGTAGGGTCCATTGAAAGCATGCAAAATGGATACTCTTTGGATGAAGAATTAAATTTTGCATCCAACGAGTACTACCACTTAAAATTTGATTAAAACATTAGGGAGTTAAGCTGAAAAAACAAGTTGAAAAAATAGTTTTATGATTTTATGATTTTATTATTTTATTATTTTTTAATCTTTTTACTTTTTTACTCCAAAAATGGTGAATCATCCTCCATGGTTGACATAATCATCTTGAATTATATTGGTTCTTAAAAAAATTATTTTGGTTGTACATTTTTCTTAGCAGACCCATTTTAGACCTCAAAATTCCCCTTTTTTCCATTATTTTTTCTTTTCTCAAAGTGCTTTGAGTTAACTGAGTTGGCCCTCACCTACCCCTTCGCATTCTTTGTATTCCATCATGACTAAATGATTACATCCCACTTTCTCAAGTCCTCTTCACTTTTGTCTTGTCATCTCCCCCATGTGCAAGTGTCTTGGTGGAAAAGTGAAGTTAATTTCTAGATAAGGTCGAGGTTGTTATGCTACTAATCTTGGATATAAAAATATTTTCCTTCATACACTTGCAACGTTTTTCAAGCTAAAATAAGTTTCTAGGAAATTTTTAAAGGATTGCATACCTGAGCCTTACCCTTGATGTGTTTTTGTATGTGATATTGAGGTTGTCGTTATGAATGTTGAAGCTGCCTTTGGTGGTCCTGAAGCTGCTACTAATGATCTTGAAGTTGCATGTGATAATCTGTTGGAGGTCCTCTAGGTTTTCTTCTTGTTTTTGTTGCTCTTCTCCTGATATGCTCTTGATGTGAGTGTTGTAGTTGATCATATATTATTTCTAAACAAAGGTAAGGTTGTTGTGCATGTCTTCTAAATTTGATTGCACTTTGACTGATGGTGTTCATGTGAGTGTGCATGTGTTTCTCTCATGAAAGCGCTGCATTTGCTGGTGGAGTTCTTTTTTGAGGGTGATAAGTCCCTTCTTCGGTGCATACGGAGAAAAAAAATATCATAGATTTATTTTGACTACATAGGGTGCTACATGAGGAGTTTCTTCCTATAGCAGCCTTTTGATCCTTTCTTCCAGTCTTCAGTTGGCATGGTGGTTTTGAGGGGAGTGATTAAAAGACATGTAAACATCGCTGGATTCATGAGGGGTAATGTGAAGAATGGAAAAATGGAGAGCAATGCTCTCTATGTGTTTTTTTAGGCAGGACAGAGTGAACAATTTGAGCAAGTTTAGGTGAAATGGAATGGATGAGTAATGAAAGTGGTGTTGGGGGACCTCTCTCAACCTTCCTTAAAGAATACATGACCTTTTTACCCCTTTGTCCAATCAAATCTACCTCCTATAGCTTTTTCTTGGCCATCCTGCAGCAATTCAAACCTTCCTGTAGCATTTCAGGATAGCCTCCTCTAACAACATTGTTTTATGATTCTCTCAAAGGGTAGACTAGATTGACCTGAAATTTTATGAGCATGTTGCAATCATACTTATGCACCTCACCAAAATACATCTTGGTCGATGGATGCACTAATCTCAGGGAAAAATAAAGATGTATGTAGGTGATGGAGGTCAATTTCTAGAAATGTAGGTGATGGAAGTCAATTTCTAGAAAAGCCTGCACTAGAATTTGTTGAAATTGCTTGAGCATGTTACCATCATCCATATTCATCTCCCCATGAAACAGTTCGTAAAATGGATGCACGTTTTTCAAGATATGATAAAAACAATTTTCTGCTATGTATTTTGGCTTCCTCTAGCAAAACAAAGCTTTCCTGTAGCATTTTAGGTCAACGAGGAAAATGAATGAGAAAGACTTGGAAATGATGGGTGGATGTTGGAAATGTATGAGGGCAATGGATTGACATGGAATTGGTCCTTTTGGAGCATCTAAGCAAAGGAGTAGAAAGTCCAAGTTTGACTTCCTTTGACTAAATTTTTGATCAATTTTTTCATTTTGGTGCTAAAGTGTTCTTGTTGCTTGCAAACGTTGGAGAGGACTTGCATTCATGAGAGAGAGACACATGGAGCAAACAATTTATTTATTTTCTTTTTTTCATCTTTTCTTTTAGGGCTATTAGCTACCTCAACGAGATTTTCAACTAGTAGGTCCGGCTAGGCACCTCAAATGAGATTTTCACCTAGGATCTTTTCTTTTTCTATCTCTTTTTTCCAACTCATTGACTGACTCATGGAGGTTTACAATCACTGAGTCAATCTCAGGCGCCTGAAAGGAGGTTTTCACCTAAGGTTTTTTCCCTTATTTTTCATTTTTTTTTTCTATCATACTCTACTTGAAAAACAAAATCTCTTTCAAGTATAGGAATACTTCCAATGGAGTCATATGCACATCAAGATGAAAGATAAACTGATGTGTAGACTTGAAATATATGCTTTGACATGTACCTAATTTCAGAGACCAAATGCTTTGACTTTGACAATATCAAGCATAGTTGAAGAAGAGTGTTGATGCAACTTAATGATTGTCTGGAACCATATTTCAATATAGTTGTGATGCCCCTGGTCCACTCGCTGATTTGGATCATCTTGGATGTCTTCTTCCATGAAATTAATATTTTTTTTGCTAATTATTATCTTGAACACGTAGAGGATCTAATGGTAAACATGATGTAACTTCCTCAATCTATGATTTCGATGTCTTCTCTCTATCAAGTGCAGTCCATGATCTTTTAGTCTTCTCATTTGAATCTTCTTTTTCTAAATGTTGTCCTTCAATGACATCAAGAGAATTTTTTTTTTGCAATACTCTTCCTGAGCTAAGATGAATACCATTTAGATCAAGAGGAGATGTTTGGAAGTGTTGTACCTTATCATTGTAAGTGGGCTGAGTTACTTCCTTGTGTGGGTTTGAAAATGGTGGTATAGGTAGTGGAATGAGAGTGTACCTTTGAGATGGATGTGGTTGGGGTTGTGGTGAAGGTGAAGGTGGATGGTAGGGATAGAATGGAGTTAGGTATGGAGGATATTGAGGAAAATATTGAGGATATTGTGGATTTCTCTCATAAGTTCCTTGCCAACCTTATTGCCAAGATTGGTTTTGGGGTTGAGATGGCCAAGGTTGCCAAGGAAAGGGTGTGTTCCAATTACTTTGAAATTGTGAATTAGGCTCTTACATCATACCAAGTTGATTAGGTTGCCATAGTCCTCTTGGAGCTACATAACATAGTTTCTTTGGTGATTGACTTGCTCCATTGTCCTCTTCGTAACTTCCTTCAACCTTGGTAATGATGGGCAATATTTAATAGCATGTGATTCTACATGGACAACACAAATGTCAGCGTCTTGTTTTTCCTCATCTTGCATTCTTGATATTTCTACTTGTTTGTTTAGATTGCTAAGAATTTCCATTTTAAAGTTATCAAACAAATTTCCAAGTTTAGCATGACTTACCGATCTTGATGTTGATTTACTTACTCTTTCTCTTCCTCTTGATATGTATTTGCATGTTTCACAAATTTCTTCAAATGATAATTGGTATACATCACCTCTACTTATGAGATCAAGGAGATCAATCCACTCATCCCTAATTGTTCTAAGTAAGAGGGTTTTTAGTGTGTCAAATCCTAAATGATTTAACTTTGTCCTTTTAACGTTATACATGAACCTCCCTATTAGATCCTCAAGGCTCTCATCTTCTTTTTTATTCATTCTAAAGATTTCTTCTTTAAGATCATGATCTTTATAGTTTTCTAGAAATATATTTTGCATATCATTCCATGATCGCCGCCATCCCATCACATCCTCTCTACCAAGCTCTTCCTCCACTTCCTCACATCCGTTCTTCGCACGCTTCCCTTTCCAGCGCCCCCACCCCTTTGTTTCCCCTTCCAGCCCCCTCCCCCGTCACCCCCTCCGCTCCAAGCCTCTCTCGATCCCCAAGCTTCTATTTATTTCCCCATCACCCTTCTCCCTCCCATCATTCCCTCTACTCTCACTCCCCCCCACTCTTCCTCCGCTCTCTGGTTCCTCTCGCTCCCCAACCCCTTTGTTTCACTCATGGCCCCGAAGCGCGGCTCCATCCCTGCCTCCAGTCAGGGGGGCAGGGGTAGTCGCGCAGCCTCCCGATGGCATTCTCTGGGTCGCCCTGCACTACTCATGCTGAGACCTTTGCGAGGCGCGCATCTTTGAAATACACAGTGACCGTTAACCTGGAAAGTCAAGAGCACATCGCCAATTTGGAAGCCCAAGCTAATGTTCTTCGCAGAGAGGCTATGTCGGATGAAGTAGACGCGGACTTTCCCTGGATCCCTGATCCTGCCCTCACGAGAGCGCGCGAGAACCTTTATGTGTGCACCATAGAAACATGGTGGTAGATGAAAATAATCATGGGTCTTGCAATGCAGGAGCAAGAGGAGCGCACTAAGGCGCTCGAAACAAATATTGACAGTCTTACTAAGAAGCTTGTTATCTATGTTGAAGCCGTCCACCATTGTCGTTTCATTACTCGGGACTCTCTGCAATACACCGTCATCGGGAAGAAACTGACGGCGAAAGTCCATTCTGCAGCTGAAGGCTCACCAAGTAAAAAAAAGAGATCGTTGGAGGCTCCTCCAACCCTCTGAACACCACCGCACCACAGGAGGGGAGTACTCGGAAGACTCCCATCAGCCTGGACGAAGCCTAGTCACCACCAACCAAGAATGACTTCGGCAAGCTCTTTTTTGTCTCTTTTCCCCCGCGGAGGCTTGACTGTTGCAGACTACTCAGTCTCGAAAATAAATACCCCAGACCTAGTCTGTATAGCAACGGCTATAATCTATACTCTCTTTTTTGAGTATGTTGTAAAAAAGGTTCCTGTTTGGTTTCTGAAAATTCTCTATTATATCTACCATAGGCTACAAAACCCAATTTTTCCTAGGTTTCAACGTAAAAGGAGAAATATTGAAGCTAGATCAAACTATTTTGTTGGTCCTTGTGTCAAGCTCTCTCGCCCACACAAACCAACCAATGTAATTACTCACTTCTTTCAGTCGTATATTATATCTTATTCACAAAAACAAAAACAAAAACAACAAAAAAAAATTGCTACAAGTTGACCAAAAACACCCTAAATGCGCATCATATAGTCAATGGCACTTCCATCGTTTATTCGTCTCCATTACATACAAATGATCATGCAAATAAAGTAATTTTATTGATTGGAGTTCTCATAAACATTCTACGATATCCTCCGAATATTATTTGTTATCCATGGACTCCAATATTAGTTGGACTTTGAGAAAATAAACAGCTACCTAGAAGGAAAAAAAATAAACCGATTTTCTCTTATGCTTCAAACATCCATGTTTCCTATTTTAATGATGGCATAAAATTCATATTGCTAAGAATGAGACAGCACCATTAAAATACAATCATGAAGGCCAATGATCAATCACACTAAGGTTTTTCTTTTACTAAAAATTAAAACGCACCTTCCTAAAATACATCATATTGCATCCCACAGAAAGATACAATAAGGAGAGATCAATCCGACTGAACAACAAAACAAGTCCAATCAAAATACCTGGTAAGTAAATTTATTTGTTAAAAACCTACCATGTTCAAAGGGAAAATCTATGTCCTGTCAACTAGTTAACAACCCCACTGATTTCAGTATGCAAAAAGGCTATAGCAGGTTATGATCTCCTGACAACATGCTTTATAAACAATTAATGTCCACACCAAGATCAACCAATTTTCTAATGCTTCAAACATCCATGCTTCCTATATTAGTCATCTCTTAGACTCCATATTGCTAAGAATGAAAGAGAAATATCAAAATACAATCATCAAGGCCAATGATCAATCATATTAAGATCAAAACACCTGGTGAGTAAATCTACTTGTTAAGAATCTATCATGTTCAAAAGGAAAATCTATGTCCTGCAAACTAGTTAACAACACCACTGATCTTGGAATTCAAAAAGGCTATAGCCGGTTATGATCTCCTGACAACATGTTCCATACATAATTAATGCCCACACCAAGATCAACTGCAACAACCACTGCTCTGAGGAGCTGTATAATCATTTCTAACTGATCCCGCTGTTCCAGCACCACCTCCATAACCAACCTTGATCCCAGATGTCTGCAAATGACAGTAGTAAATTGAATATTAAAATAATTGGTTACAACTAAAGCAAGTCATGTATTTATTGAAAAACTTCATAAGCTTTAACAAGCCAGAATAACGAAGTAAATCATGTTGGCTACAGTCACAAATTATGTCATGTAATTGAGGAATATGACTTCCTAGTTAATGGAAAATGATAAAAAAACAAACTAGAGATACAGACACTAGGGTTTTTCAACTTGAACTGCATTTCATATTTGGCTAAACATATACACTCCAGCTTATTGGTCATATAAATGGGCATTTACTTTGATAAGTCGTCATGTAATAAGATAAGATAATTTTATTGATGTCCGACGAGTTACCACAAAAGTAGTATCATTTGAGATTGCAATGCATTGCTCTTGTACTGCTACAATCAGCCTAAGAGACAGTTTTGAAGAGATGTAGTTTAATTTTAGTTATGGTCAACAAACCATAAAGCATTGTGTATAATATGAAAACCTAGTCAAGGTTATGTGTATATGTGAGATGCATAGGCTTTGAGTGTTAGGTAATTAACCACAAAGAAATAGAAATCCTTGCAACAACTGTATCTTTCTGTTTAAGCACGAGTGTGTGAGAATGGAGAGGGGAAGGTGCTTTTGTCACAATGTTTTTTCCTTGACATGTGATAAAGAGCTCTTGAGAAGAAACATCCCAAGCGTCTAACTCATTCCCTCTACCAACCTGTAAGGGTTGTGATATCTTGTGAAATAGATTAAATGGAGGCTACAACAAGTTGAGGAAACAAACTGTTGGAATTGTAACTAGGTTCAGTCTTCATAATGTATATTATCATTATGATTTTGTAAAAAGTCAGAAAGAGTTTATTTAAGTCAAAAGAAAATTTGTTTTTGTCATGTCCCATTTGGACATTGAAAAAGAAAAGAAAAATTGAATTTTTGTAGTATATTTGTGTCCCCAAGTTGACCAAGTCAGCCTGCCCAAGAGACATGTCCCTTCGCATGAACGAACAACTATAAATAGGGCCTATTTGCTCTCATCCACAAGCAGTTTCAGATCAACAATATCTCTGAAGCATAAGCAAAGGTCTGAAGCACAAGTTCGGATATCTGAGGCAGTATTTCTCTATGGAATGTGAGTTTATGAGGATATAACTTTCTGTGGTTAGATGAGCTACCTGAGGCACAATACTTCTGTGGAATGTGAGATTTCTGAGGCACAATTTTCTGTGGATATTCAAGCTATCTGTGGCACCCATTCTCTGCGATGATGCCATCTAGTTGAAGGACTATATTCCTGTGGAGTAAAAGCAATTTGAAGGATTGTATTTCTGTGAATGCAAGCTATTTGAAGGACTATATGTCTGTAGAATGCGAGGCTAGCTTCTGAAAACAATCTCTTTGTGGGGCATGATATCTAAAGACATGAATGTGGCATCTTGTGATACAACTTGTGGACAGAATTGTGGCAGAACTTTAGCTATTGATGGAGGGCTGACTTGGCACTTGGGTTACTAGTCAATTTGTTTATGACTTGGATTTCTCTTATTGACAAATGATTCTATAAGGAAAGGATTGATGGGTTTTCCCCTTGTGGGTTTTGCCCTGGCCTCTGGCCTAATTTCTGGTGTCTTTTCTATCTTGTGCACCGTGATCTTTATTTCTCTTGTACTCAAATGGTTAAATTGATAATTGCTTGATGAATGACAAAGAAGAACTAAAAAGGAACAACAAATATCTTCACAAGTATCATGATCAGAAATTCAACATTGTAATTGAATTCCAATTTCCAACATGGGATCAGAGCTAGGAATTAAATAGCAGTTTGAAACAATATCCAAATTTGTCTCTGAGATCTAGCCAAGATTATGTAGGACGTGTTCACCTGTTGAAGAATCCAAGTTTGTGACAATACTTTTCTGCGGCTGGCAGCCAAATTCCTATTGGAAAAGAGACCTAGAACAGGCCTAACATTACCTCTGTTCTGCAAGGGACGAAATATCTCTGCTGTAGGAGAAGGACCGAGTATCCTGGTTTGTCGCTACAGGAAGGCAGTAAGGCCTGTTTTAGTGCAGGTTAGAGACTCAAGCAGACAGTGAAGGGATAATAGAAAAGAAGGGTTGCTACAGGCCTAGAGCAGGCCAAGTTAGGAAGGTCTCAATTCCGAGCACTATTCTGAGCTTAAGCCAAGATCCTCTGCAACATGACGCAGGTTCTTGTGGAAAGCAGCACTATGATACAAGCTAATAATTATTAATAACCTCTCCACGATGATGATCCAAGTTTTATTTGATGTTTTAGAATCTCATCTCATATGAAGAGTCAAGGAAGAAGCAGAAATCTCAGATATTTTCCGTCTACAGGAGGAAGATTAGCATGGACCGAGTCTCACTGCTTATAAATCCAAAATTATTAAATAATAGAGATGACATAAGCACTAATGGAAAATTCTGGAAAAGGTCAAAAGAAGGTCTGAAAATGTCTTAAGGTATGTCTCACTAAGATCGAATAAGCTTCAGACAATACTTCAAATGGCTAAAGGTCTCAGAAGTTAATGATAGAGGTTGAGCTACTTCAAATGATCTCACACCTAATCCTGAATTCACATGTTTGAGGTCCGAAAGTCTCTGTATGTTGTCAAGATAATCCCAGTCAATTACTGCTAAGGGCCAAAGGCAAAAGTTCATCAAGGTCAAAAAGACTCAGTCATGATCTCAAGAAGAAGTCAAGAGGAAGTCTGAAATATGAAGTTCGTTTGCAAGAAAGTCTCATAGAATACTGAAGTATCAAAAACACTTGTTATTACACATACTGATGATAATATTGGAAGGTCAAGTTCCTCCTCAAAATTGAAGGTTTAAAGAGAAACTTCCCCATTTTGTAAGTTTGTAACCCATTCAAGGAATGAACCTTGTAAGAACATTTAAATATTAAGATACATTGAATGTACTGATGCTAATCTCACAGTAAACTTGTAAAGAAGAGGCTGAGTCCTCTTTCAAGATCTGCTCAGGCAAATTAAGCCATTTGCGGAACTCGAAATACAATGTTATTGATCTATTGCTATCAGAATTGATGTCATATACACTGCAGTGAGAAAAGAGATCAGATACTTAAGTCCAGAATGACGGAGTAAAGTCTAAGGACGAAAATATTGTTGCTACATCATTTTTTGAGAAAATCAGAACTATTTGGTTCGAAAGAATTGAGGATAATTATTGATCAAATCATCTTGTAATTGATTGATGAGAATGACAAAGTTCATCTCACATGCAAAAATCAGACACTAGGGTTTTAACATTGATCTAGGGTTTGAAAACCCTAGCAATCCAAAAAGGGCTTGGGTAAGTGTATTCTAGGGTTTATGGACAAAACCCTATGTTTGACATTTCCGCTGAAAGTAAAAACCCTAACCCTAGCAAAGAAAGGAATGTCATCACAATGAGGATGAGGATGATGCAAAGATCAAGAGGGAGCTGACTTCCTTCTCAAAAAATATGTATTTTGTATCTCTTTTAATCATCACTATTGTTGTTTTTATTAGTTAGTCTCTTGTCATTATGTCCTATGCTTAGTTGTAATTATTCTTCCATGACCTCCTAGTGTGGATTCCAGGCACATAGTAAAAGCTGCAAAAGCTTTGTCAAGCGATGAAAGAAATGGAAGGACATATCAAAAGCAAGAGGACATCCCTGAACATAGGAGGAGCAGACAGTTTGAAGTATGCCTTGTTTGTGCCTAAGAGAAATCAAGATTTAGCATGCAACAGACAGTAGCATGGAAGCAAGAAGGTTCTAGTAAGAGGGAGTGCATCATGAGAAGGCAATTACTTCAGCTGGAAGAGTTGCCCCAGATTTTTGAAGAACAGTAAAAAGGAACCTCATGATTGAAGAAGATTTCATGATTGAGGTTGGTTAACTAAGAGCAGATTGATTTCAATGATTTGTTTCTGACGTTAGGAATCTTGTGTCAGAGGAACACGTGTTGCCTTCAGAGGGAGCTTGAAGCATAATTTGACATGAAGGATCTTGGATTGATACACTACTTCTTGGGGCTTGAAGTTAAGCAGGAACCTAGTAAAATCTTCTTTGGATAGGAGAAGCACGTGAGCAAGATCCTGTAGAAGTTTGGATGATGGATTATAGACCTATGGCAACATCTATTAGCAGAAGTTGGAGAATAATAATATTGTTGATCCATCATTGTACCAGTAGCTGTTTCGTTCTCTGATGCACTGATTTTGATTGGGCTGGCTGTGCTGTTAACGTGAAGACAGTGCTAATATTTTCCACTTAAAATTGACTATGGTTCCTTGAGTGAGCAAGAAGCAGAATTGTGTTGCATTGGATATTGCAAAAGATATGACAGCTAAGCAATGAATTTGGTTCTGAAAAATGTTTGATGACGTGCTGGATTCGACCATAATACTTTATAAAGATTGTCAGAGAACCTGGTTTTTCATGGAAGGTCAATGTGCTTTATGATTCAAGGGTATGGTGCAGATAGGAGCTGAAAAGCTACAACAAATCTCCACGGATGAACAGGTAGCTAATGTAAGGGAAGTATGAGTACTTTCAAGACAAGCTTAGGCTTGTGGATTACTCCTCCCATGTTGAGAGGGAGTGAGGTCGGACACCAAGTTCTCTATGTCATGTACTGTGGCTAGGACTAACAAATGTAAGTCAAGTATATGAACACGAATAAGGAGAATGGTGGATTTGATAAGCATCTTGGACAAACATTTTTGAGTCGTGTATTGTGGCCGATTAGGATTAACACCCTAAGTCAAGTACATGGACTCAGTTAAAGGATGGTCTGGTGGACTGACATTTCCTTGTGATAAGTAGGAAATTGTTCTGTGGAGGACATACTCAGGTGAACCTAGGTGGAGTATGTACTTCGGAGTGGCAATATGGTGTCCTATTGAATGACCCCCAGCATTGTGCTCTGATTTAGTGGAGAGATAGAGCTTATTTGTCAAGGCCTTCGTAATTTTACAATGTTGGTTATGATGATATTATCATCAATGATGTTTATCAATCTAGATCCTTTCTTACATGAATATTTCAGCTTGAGAATATCCAGATGAGTCATTATGAATACCTCCCTAGTTAAGAGGGAGTGTTGGAACTGTAACTAGGTTCGGTCTTCATAATGTTTATTATCATTATGATTTTGTAAAAAGTCAAAAAGTATTTATTTAAGTCAAAAGAAAATTTGCTTTTGTCATGTCTTGGACATTGAAAAAAAAAATCGAATTTTTACAGTATATTTGTGCCCCCAAGTTAGCCAAGTCAGCCCGCCCAAGAGACATGTCCCTTTGCATGGACGAACAACTATAAATAGGGCCTATTTGCTCTCCTCCACAAGCAGATTTGGATCAACAATATCTCTAAAGCATAAGCCAAGGTCTAAAGCAAAAGTTTGGGTATCTCGATTCTCAAGTACTATTTCTCTATAGAATGTGAGTTTATGAGGATATAACTTTTTGTGGTTAGACGAGCTACTTGAGGCAAGAGAGGGAAACGAACAAGTAGAAGTCAAGTCTCAGGGGTAGCGACTAAGAAATCAAGGAGGCTGAATTCATGTTTGTTCAAGTCGAAATTCCTTAGGGTCGTATAAGCTAAATAGTACAAATTAGTAGGGTCAAACAGGGCCACTTTGAAAGGGTTGTATAGGTCATTTTGGCTAGGCCCTATAGGCTAAATTCTTTGTGGTTGTACAATGATTTAGTTGGATCAAGCAAGTTACACAAGGCTAAGTTGCTACTAAAGTTTCCTAAAGTGTACTCTTGTTGCAATCAAATTTTTTGAGTTGTATAAGAAGCCTAAATTTGTTGGTTTTCCCCACATTGGGGTTTCCACGGTAAAATTTGTGTCAAATAATTTTATGTGCATGGTTTTGTGATTGTTTTATTTCTTATATGCATGCTAAGTTAGGAACCCAATGTATTTCGTGTTATAAAATTCAGATCGAAAGGAATTTATTTATTTATGTTCTGGGTATACTTTATTGGACGTTAAAAGTTGACCTGGGGTCGAAAGAAAACTAACATGGTATCAGTGCAATAGTCTATGAGTACAAAACCAAGGGCGTTTCACATAGGTACCAACCCAAAGGGATTCATGCCTTTAGCAAACAAGTGATTCTAGGGTTTAATCCACCATGGCTACCAACATTCGACATGAAGACAGACTGAAAGTGTCATCGAACTATCTTCATGGAGGGTTTGAATTACAGCCTTTCTCGAGGAAAATAAACTATGGGGCTTTGTCAACACCACAGTTGTTTCACCATTTTCATATTCGATTGCCCTAGACCTGCATGAGGTGAAAGAAGAGAGGGCGAAAAGGATTATTTTGGATGGGGTTAAAGACCAATAGATTCCACATATGTCTGAGAAGAAGACAACTAAAGAAATGTGGGACGCACTCACCAAGTTGTACTAGAGCAACTACTAGAGTTGAAAATTGGTACGAAGGGACCAACTACATAGAATAAGAATGTCCAAGGGTGAACGCATAGCTTCCGACTTGACCAAGATCATTCAGCTACAGGATGAAATAGCGGCTATAGGGGAGCTAATCCTTTAACTAAAACTAGTGCGTAAGCCTTGAATGGTTTTACGAAACTATGGGATGTGCTTGTGTAATGCATTGTGGGTCGAGAGCACCTTCCCATTGAAAAATTGAATAGTTGCAGTGGGTATTTTCATTGGAAACTAAAGGAGATAAATCATATTTTTGACTTCGACCAAGTCAACCTCAACAAGATCAAGCCAGCCCACACGTGAAAAAGCCACCTCTCATGACTCATATAAATATGGCATTGTTGGACTGCTTTTGGACTATCTCATCACAAACAAGTTCAATCTGAAATTGTAGAGAGACATCATACGTGCGAAGGAGTTAAGGAGACAATTCTGACTAGTGTTGATCGTCTTCTTTGGATATGTTTTGACTTACATTGACCTAGGCTAGTTTGGTTCTATTTTGACAGAGTTCTTAACTATTGAAGGATGCCGAAAAATTGCAAATGCTCTTGACTTGGTTTGACCGAAATTTTGTCCTATTTCTGGCTTGTTGACTTCTGTTGACTACAAGGTTTGACTGAGGCATTTGACTGAATATTTCATGGATCCGTTGACTGAGGTTGGACTGTCTTCCACAAGCCGAAATTCAACGCTATTATTGCAGACTTGAATTTGACCAAAATTTGACTTTCTCTCTCTTTGTTCACTGATTTTGACTTGGACAATTAGAGGTCAAATTTGGAATCTTGCTGGAACATTTTTGATGTGGTATTGATGAAAAGAATTTCTATCATAAGGAAAGATTGGTTGGGTTTTCCCCTTGTGGGTTTTGCCCTGGTTGTGAGCCTAATTTTGGTGTCTCTTGTCTCTTGTCTTTACTATTGTTCATTGTGATCTATATACTGCTCTATTGATGAAATGAATGGTTTAAGTCTTTTGCGTATAGCTACTTAATGATTGGAATATAAAAAGAAGATGGGTTATATCATTAGAAGTAGTTATCAATTGTGAAAAACTATACTAGTCATGTGTACACTAGTAAAATCAGCATGGTATCAAAGCTTTGGTGAAAGGAAAGACTTGTGAGATCACCTTGAAAAGCATTGAAAGCACCTTGAAGAATCTCGAAATTTGTGACTTTGGTTGGTCATTGTTGATTTGGTGTAGCATCGGATGTGCTCTAACCCTCAAATTTTGCACGGAGGCTTGGGCACATGTATTCCAAAGAACCCAGAAAGCGTTTTGGGAAATTCCATCCAGAAGTGATTTATTAAAATAATTAATATTTTAATGGGGTCCCTAAGTCTAAACTTAGGAAAATTAAAATATTAATGGGTATTAATCTAATCAGGGGTGAAACTTCTAGAAAAAGACACGGATCAAGCCAAAACGATATGAGCCTTTGATTATGATTTAATCTAAGTCGTTGGTTGTCCAACAGAGAAATATAAGAAGGGGCTTGAGGATCATTTGGAAAACACACTGAGAGATCAAGGAAATTGATTTTTCTGAAGTGAGAAGTTCTCGAGAGGAAAATTTGATTCATGAGATTTCTTGCAGTAGAGGGGCACTGAGAATCCGGAAGAAGGAATTTCTGGAGAGTACGAGGCAGAGGGAGAACACAAAGACATCTAGAGGAAGGCTGATGTTGGCCCACAGAGTGCTGACGCAGAGGCAATGCAGTTCTTGAGCAGAAGTCAAGTATCCTGCTGAGGGAAGTCGAAATTTGGTCGTCGGAAGCCAGGGTGTGAGTCCAGGAGGTAAAAGGTCGATTTCTCAATGAGCAAAGGATGCAGAAGAGAGGCAATGTAATACCCAAGACGGGTGATGCAGAAACAGCTCAAAGTGACGCAGTTTTGCACAAAGGCCACGCAGAGGGTGACGCAGAGCCTCCAGAGCAACAGGATCAATCACTGATTCTCCAATGACTAGGTGAGATCATTTCACCAGTCTTTTGTTCGGTATTCTCTCTATATCGGATTGCTAGTTGAGCATCCAAGAATTGTACTCAAATTTTCTCCTACATAATAATAAAACCCTTAGAGTTGTTGCACCGGTTTTCCTGCATTGGGTTTTCCGGGGATTATTGTCCAAAAATAACTGTGTCCTATGTGTTTCTATTTTCCTTGCTCAGTTTCTGTGTTTCAGAATCATAGTTAATTGGCATAGGTTGCTTCAATAATTTACTTCAATGTTTCAAGAAGAAAACTGAAATAAGCTTGTAATGTAATTTACAATCTAGGTGAAGTAGATTCAGTTGGTTGCAATAAGATTCCTGAGATTGTTATATCTAAGAATTTTCACATGGTATCGGAATTGTCAATGTGAAACAGGAAAGAACAGATCTAGGACTAAAGCAAGGCCCAACTTGCTGCAGCAAGCAGCGATTCGAATCCCCTGAGGGATTGCGCAGTTCTAGCCAAGAGAGTTGTATTTTCGTGGGTGTCTCTCTTTGAGTGAGCCGACAGAGAGGTAAAACTGTCGGATCGAGAATTTGCCAAGGCAGAGGGAGCTACACAGAGCCACGCAAAGCTAGAGGAACGCAGTTTGCTGCAAGCTAGTGTCGCACAGTAAATAAATAAATAAAACTTGTCAGAAGGAAGAAACAGATCGCATAGTGAGGGAATACTTAGTGATTTCTTGCGGAGGAAATCAGTATTTCTCAATTGCATAGCAGAGGAGCAGCAACTGACAAGCTCCATCAGGGAGTGCGTAAGGCAACCTAGGAGCTACACAGTAGGAAGAAAGAGGGAGTTTTTCGACATTTTTCGGAAGATATGGCAACCAGTAGCTTGAGGGATCAGAATAAGTTGGACAGGGCTTCCAACTATGCCATCTGGAAGGCTAGAATGTCTTTCCTTCTAGATGAGCATGCACTCAAGACGTATGTTGATAATATGGTAGTTGAACCTGCAGATGCAAATCCGCTAAAGAAGTACAAGGCTGAGATGTCAAAGGCCAAAAGGATGGTCCAGGATGGAGTCAAGGATCACGTGGTGTGCCACATTGCTAGCAAAGGAATTGCTAAGGAGATGTGGGATGTCCTGGCCACATTGTATCAGGGATCTTCTGAGCAGCGGAAGATGTACTTAGAACAAAAGTTGAAATCTGCTCAGATGCAGAAGGGAGAATGTGTGGATCCATTCCTCATGAAACTAAAGGAGACCTGTGATGAGTTTTCGGTTGCAGGACACACACCTCAGGATTCGGAGTTAGTGAGACTAGTGATGAGCCCCAAAAATGGATGATTATTTGGGCTCATTCAACCTCCTAATTCGACTTAATCCACCATTCTCATTAGTTTATTGCATGTTTTTTATTATATTTATGCTAATAGAGTGAATTGGGTTAGTCATTATGCCAACAAATCTAATGTGTGCTTTGTGTAACCTTTAAGGTCAATTTGGAGACAAAATTGAAGGTTTTAATGAGCACTTGGCAGCCAAATTCATGGGAGAACAAGGGAGAGGATTTGTAGGAAGGTGTCCCCTTCATTTATGGGCCCTTACCTCGAATTCTCCACCATCAGCTCGGAGTTCAAGGGCCACCAAATCAATTAGCAAAAGGACAGCCAAGCAATTCAAGTAGGACTGTTGTTAACTACAAGTTTTTGGCAGCTGAGTCCCTAAAGTTTAGGAGGACTGTTGGGGTCCTCAATTTGTATAAATAAGAGGGCTTAGGGCCTCATTTTGGTTAGCCGTTTATTAGCCAGTAGTTAGCTAGAAGTTAGTCATTTTGGTTAGCCAATAGTTAGTCATTTTGTATTCATTTTGCAGTCATTTTGTAGTTCGATTTTCAAGCAGTAGATTAGCTTTGCTTTCAGCACATTCTCAAGTTCTCCTTGTGGATAGTTTTTGGAATGTAACATTTCTTTTGATCAATAAAGATGAATCCAGCTTTGCACCAGCTCTAAATCTCTCTTAGGAGGCTGCAGCTCTTGGGGTTGGGCCCATCTCAAGCGCCCAGTACCTCCTTTGTTTACTTTCATGTGTTTTTGTTGCATTCCTAAAATAAAATCTGTTATTTAGATTTAAATCTTGTTTTGTTATTTAGGTTGTTTTTGATGAGTAAAATAGCTTTTCATGGCTCAGATCTAGTTGATAGGTTTTTAACAAAAAAAGCTTCAAGAAAAGGGCCATCAAACATCTGTGGTTTCACCTCTCCCTTAGTGGGATCAGGAGCTGTGACTAGGATGACTTTGCTGCCCACAAAAGCACTGATTTTGCTTTGCCATGCAACCACTAGTGTTTGATTTTCATGTATAGAAGTTGGTTACAAGTTCAGACTTTCATTTTCTTAGTTGCATGAGTTAAGATACATGGTTTCATTGTAGGTCACACTTCTGTTCATTCTCTTTACTGGCAGCTAGCATATTAGGTCAACGTAACTAGGTCTTTAAATTTACAAGTCTTTGTTGGTTCAGATTGGAAAAACGACTTGCAGAGCACCTGTACCACTCCTTCATCTGCTTATTCTCCATCAGCATCATCCACTCCACCCTCTACTTAGAATCCTTGCCTCACGTTTTCCACATTTGCTCACATAACCCTAGTTTTTGTGCAATTATTGCCTTAGCCTTCTTCAAGCCAAGTCAACCTTCTACACCTCCTCACCACTCCATCCACCAGTCCTTAGGCAGCTTTAGACTCCTATCCTACCTCCAGATCCATCCATGCACCTTCCCTCACTCATCCACCTCCTAAAAACCGACTTCCAAGTTTCCTGTAGAAATTCTGGAGTTTCCTGTAGAAATCCTGAAGTTTCCTGTAGAACCCCTGCAGACTTCCTGTAGAAGCTCACAAGTGAGGTTTCCTGATAGCCGAACCTTGTGAGACTCTGGGGAAGAGTGTTAGGGACTCCTAGACCCTCTTTGAACCTTCCCAACCTTTTCCAAGCATTTCCTCTCGCCAATCCACCTCTGCACAGTCAAAAGCCAGTTAAAAGCACAT
>APFE030120861.1:31619-36619 GCA_000404065.3 Pinus taeda
ACCTGTACCACTCCTTCATCTGCTTATTCTCCATCAGCATCATCCACTCCACCCTCTACTTAGAATCCTTGCCTCACGTTTGCCACATTTGCTCACATAACCCTAGTTTTTGTGCAATTATTGCCTTAGCCTTCTTCAAGCCAAGTCAACCTTCTACACTTCCTCACCACTCCATCCACCAGTCCTTAGGCCGCTTTAGACTCCTATCCTACCTCCAGATCCATCCATGCACCTTCCCTCACTCATCCACCTCCTAAAAACCGACTTCCAAGTTTCCTGTAGAAATTCTGGAGTTTCCTGTAGAAATCCTGAAGTTTCCTGTAGAACCCCTGCAGACTTCCTGTAGAAGCTCACAAGTGAGGTTTCCTGATAGCCGAACCTTGTGAGACTCTGGGGAAGAGTGTTAGGGACTCCTTAGACCCTCTCTGAACCTTCCCAACCTTTTCTAAGCATTTCCTCTCACCAATCCACCTCTGCACAGTCAAAATCCAGTTAAAAGCACATGCATGATAATTCTAACAACTTATTCAAAAATACAAAAAGATGTTTTCTTCAGATAGTGATAACTTAGACACATGCATTTTACCTTCCTAGAAGTCAATGGCATCTCTTTCAGTAGCTTGCATCCTCCTTTTTGCTTCAGTAGGGCTAGTTGGTAAAATTAGGGTTTGCTAGGGTTTGCATTTCCTTTCCGCTTTTCAGTTTCTTTCCGCAATAGATTAGCTTCCTTTGAGTTAGCTTTCATCCATCAGTTAAAAAGCTTCTTCTAAGAGCTCATAGCAGTTGGCTTAAGCTCCTAGCGGACTTGTGCCAGCTGACCAAGTGACAGTTGCGGCAAGAGCTAGTACTTGTGCATACAGCACCGTCGCTTCCAAGTTTGTTACGAACTACCGGGTTGATAAAATTAAAGAAGGGAGTCCCAGGAGTTGCAGCATTATTGCTGCAATACTGGGGCCCACCAACTAGCTCTAAATTCTGTCTCGAATGAATGGCAAGTCTTTGTCCAGAGTATCCTGGGTAGAGCAGCATTGCCAAATTGGGACGAGATGTGGGCAGCTCTGAAACAAGAAGAGCTAAGGAGAGACCTGCTCAAAGTCAAACTTGACAAGAGCAGTAGCAGCAGTGGGTCGAAGCCCAAAGTAGAGGAGGAGGATAACACAGCCCTTGCATCGTAGGGACAGCAAGGGCAACAGAGACAAAAGAAGGATGTCTCCAAGATGAAGTGCTTCAGATGTGGCGAGATGGGCCACTATGCATCCTAGTGTCCTTCGAAGAAAAAGGACAAGGGTGAGAAGCATGATCCTAAGGTTGCAGTCGCAAAAATCGAACAAGAGTTAGCCATGACAGCTAAGGTACCTCCAGGAGGGAGGTGCATTGATATAGAACTGTAGTTCGATAGAGCTACAGATGGGCTGGATCCCTGAGGAGCCCACCTCTTGGATCATCACCTTGCTATAGGAGCACATGATTAGTAGTAGCGAGATGGAGGAGTTTTCAGTTGGTGCCATGGAGTGTTGATTCAACAGATGCAGTGGTTAGCAACACCAAAATATGAGCAGCGCAAAGCAAAGAGGCAACAATGCGAGGAGGCATAGTGTAGAGCTTTAGTAGCGCAGTGGCTTTAGAAGAGAGCGTGGGACTAGCAGCAATCTCTATTTCAGCACCGAGGTGTATCCACTGGAATACTTGTCCAATTTTGGGTGTTTTCAGTTACTTCTCTCAGCAACTGAGTTGCCGTACAGATGCAATGTTAGCAGTGGCAGTGCTAGCAGCATAGCAGATGCAGCATTTGAGAGGGAGTTGTAGTACAGATGTAGCATTGGCAGTGGCAGTGTCAAAGGCAACTGTATAGTAGCAGCAGCAGCGCAATAGTTGGTGGACAACATGTTAGATATCAGCAGCACAAAGGAGGATGCTTCAGAGTCACAGCAGTATACAATAGCAGTGTATTGTTAGAGCACATTCACCGCTAAGAGGGAGTGTTGATTTGGAGTAGCATGAGATGTGCTCTAAGCCTCAAATTTTGCAGGGATGCTTGGGCACATGTATTCCAAAGAACCCAGAAAGCGTTTTGGGAAATTCCATCCAAAAGTGATTTTATTAAAATAATTAATATTTTTAATGGGGTCCCTAAGTCTAAACTTAGGAAAATTAAAATATTAATGGGTATTAATCTAATCAGGGGTCAAACTTCTAGAAAAAGGCATGGATCAAGCCAAAATGATCTGAGCCATTGATTATGATTTAATCTAGGTTGTTGGTTGTCCAACAGGAAGATATAAGAAGGGGCTTCAGGGTCATTTGGAAAACACACTGAGAGATCAAGAAAAACGATTTTTCTAAAGTGAGAATTTCTCAAGAGGAAAATTTGATTCAGGAGATTTCTTGTAGCAGAGAGGCAGTGAGAATCTGGAAGAATGAATTTCGGAGAGTACAAGGCAGAGGGAGAACAAAAATACGTCTAGACAAAGGCTGACACTGGCCCATGCAGTGTTGATGCAGAGGCATCGCAGTGCTTCAGGTGAGGTCAAGTTTCCTGCTGAGGTAAGTCGAATTCAGTTGTCGGAAGACGGGGTGTCAGTCCAGGAGGCAAAAGGTCGATTTCTCAGCTAGTAGAGGATCTAGAGGAGAGGCAGTGTAATACCCAGGAGGGGAGACAAAGAAACTGCCCAGAGTGATGCAGTTTTGCGCAAAGGCCATGCAGAGGGTGACACAGAGCCTCCAGAGCAGCAGGGTCAGTCACTGATTCTCCAGTGACAAGGTGAGATCATTTCACCAGTCTTTTGTTAAGTATTCTCTCTGTATTGGATAGCTAGTTGAGCATCCTATAATTGTACTCAGATTTTCTCCTGCATAAGAATAAAACCCTCAGAGTTGTTTCACCGGTTTTCCCGCATTGGGATTTTCCGGGGACTGATGTCCAAAAATAACTATGTCCTATGTGTTTCTATTTTCCTTGCTCAGTTTCTATGTTTCAAAATCATATTTAATTGGTGTAGGCTGCTTCAGTAATTTACTTCAATGTTTCAAGAAGAAATCTAAAATAAGCTTGTAATGTAATTTACAATCTAGGTGAAGTAGATTCAGTTGGTTCCAATAGAATTCCTGAGATTGTTAGGTCTAGGAATTTTCATAGTCATCTTCATCTTCATCATGAATTCCTTCACAAAGACAAAGAACAAGCTTGAAGAAGCTACTAATTACAGGGCATGGAAGGCCAGGATTGATTTAGTTCTTGGAAGGCATAAAGTTTTGGGCATTGCTACAGGTAAATTTATTGAACCAGCTGATCAAGCAGGGAAAGAAAAGTTTCAAGAAGATGACATCTTGGCAAGAAACATCATTATAGAATCTATTAAGGATAATCTAATTCCCTATATTGTTGTTCACCAAACATCCAAGGGGATGTATGATGCCATCACTAGTTTGTACACAATCAACAACATCAATCAATCTATAAACTTAAGGGGTCAACATTGCAATATCAAGATGACAAAGAATGATACAGTGGCTTCCTATTTTGTAAAGATATCTCAAATAAGAGATCAACTCAAGGCCAATGGACAAGAAGTATCTGACAAAGAATTGATAGTTGTGGCTTTGGGTGGTGTTTACCACTTTGTGTCAACTACCCTATAGTAGTACACATTTTTTGAGAGCATTCCATCATGTTCGAGCAGTTAGACATCCAGAGCAATGTTGCAGGAAACGTCCCCCCCCCCCGGATCTAAGGCCCGAAGCGCGCCCCGTACGGATTCGTACAGGAAGCGTCCCCGGAAACGTGACTCCGAAATTCGGAAACACAGTTCCGCCTATTTTGGACGCTTCATGGAAATTCCGGAAGCGGCCCTCCAAAGCGCGCTTCGTACAGTGCTTCGGTCGTCCGAAGCGCGGTGCTTCAGAGGGCGAATCGTACGGTTCCCATATGGTTCCGTACACGCTTCCAGAAAAAGCGTCGTGCGGCCTAAAAAAATCGATTTTTTTATTTATTTTTATTTTTTGGTGAGTTTGCTTGTTGGGGTGGGTCCACCTTGGGTTAGGGTGAGGAATGAAGGCAAAAAAAATTATAAATATAGCAGATGCTCCCTCATGGTAATGTTAAATTCTTAAATTAAAAGTGACATTCTCCTTTATCTTTCATTTTCATCCTTTTACTTAAATTTTTAACATTACCATGAAATGACTCAGGATGTTTGAGAGTGGTTCCAACCTCATTGGACTTCATATAGAGAAAATAGAATTTCATATCCTATTCAAAATTCAGTAGACTTAACAGTTTTCAGGAATTCAGGATCAATGGGATTGTGGCATTTCATTAGATTATATCAAGTATGAAGGTATGCGATTAGCATTTAATCAAAAGCACCAAGCCCTATATGTACCCTAGTGTTGGTGGTGTTAATTGTTGAACTCCTTTGTCACGCCCTTAGCAAAAAATTACCTTTCAATCAAGTCAAAATCATCGATCAAGCATGTTAAGCTTTTTCTACCATATTTTAAGTCTTGAATTACGTAGTTTGATCAAAATTGGGCAATGTTGACTAATATCCCTAGACAATCGAGGTAGAGGCAAAGGCTAGACAAGAGGAGAAGAATCTAGATTCTAGATGGTTGATGCATCTAAATGCTTGATGCTCGAATAATTAATCATTAATGTACAATGGATGTTATATCTATCTTGATTTATGCAAAACTATGCATGTTTTCATGTCTTTTACCACTAATTTGGTATTTGGGATGTTTGTTTTGAGTATAAATGCAAAAAAATATAAAAATATATATATATAGCAGACGCTTCCACAGACACTTCACTTCCTAGACTTTTGGAAAATGACGCTTCCGCGTCCCCGCTTCCAAAAAACATCCCCGTTTCGTCCCCGCTTCATGCAACATTGATCCAGAGATCATCATCATCTTTCAACAATTTTGTCAGAGTTGTTAATCCAAATTCTGCAACCCTATGGGCCATCATTGTAAAAATGGTTCTAGTATGTTTATAA
>APFE030120861.1:39119-59232 GCA_000404065.3 Pinus taeda
ACAAAGTTTATTCCCCTTAATCCCTAGCATATATTTTTCCTTGATTTTAGACGTTAAATTATTTTTTGGAGTGGAGGAAAATTGTTTTCATTTTGGGAGAAATTCTATTGTTAAAATTGTAAAATTATTATAAACATTTCTCTCATTGGTATCTTCGAGAAGGATATTAAAATTCTATTTGAAAATCCTCTTTAAGATTATTAAAGCTCTCTCATTTGTCAAAAAGGGGGTTTTCTTTGTAACTTCAATAAAATCACTTTTTCCCATGGTATCCCATCTCATCTTCTAGGAGGAGTTTTTCATGTGTTATGCTAGCTTCCTAACTCTTTACTTTTCTTGCATTTGTTAGAGTAGCTCACTAACCATATAGATCTAGTTTCATTGTTAATCTAACTGGCATCTAGCTATTGTTTCTAACTTGCATTACCTAAGCACTTCATTTGATTATCATCTATTGATCCAAATAGCTTTGGTGTATACTGAATAGCATTTATTTGGCTTATAGATCTAAGTTCTATTGAAGTTGCCATTAGAGAAATTTTGAGGTCTAAAATGGGCCTCCTAAGGATTATTATAAAATAATAGTGAAAATAATAAAATAAGATTAGATTACCTCATCACATTTTGGAGGGAAAAAAGAAAAAACTATTTTTTCAACTCGTATTTTCAACTTATCTCCCTACGATTTTACTCAAATTTCGAGCAAGAGTATTCGTTGGATGCAGAATTTAATTTCACATCCAAGGAGTACCCATGTTCTATAGTTTCGATGGACCCTACTACACGAAAAATGTGAAATAGATGAAAAACGTGATTGATGCTAAGACTACTGATGTTGCATACTTTCGATGGACCCTATTACATGAAAAATGTGAAATAGATGAAAGAATGTGATTGCTATGCAAAGAGTACCCATGTTGCATACTTTCGATGGACCCTATTACATGAAAAATGTGAAATACATTAAAAAAAACGTGATTGCAATCACGTTTTTTTCATGTATTTCACATTTTTCATGTAGTAGAGTCCATCGAAAGTATGCAACATGGGTACTCCTTGGATGCAAAATTAAATTTTACATCCAGTGAGTGCTCCTGCTCGAAATTTGAGTAAAATCGTAGGGAGATAAGTTGAAAATACAAGTTGAAAAATTAGTTTTTTTATCTTTTTACCTTTTTATACCAAAAATGGTGAATCATCCCCCATGGTTGACATCATCATATTGAATCCTATTAGTTCTTATAAAGTTGATTTCTGTTGTACATTTTTGTTTTGAGACCCAATTTTTACCTCAAAATTTCTCTAGCACTTATATCTCTGATCATTTAAATAACTTATTGTGCTTTGTTTCACAAAAGAGCAAATTTCTAATTAAGAGCACTTGTGTTATTTCTCTAATTGACAGTCTCCTTGAGCTTCATTTCATTGAGTAACTTTACATGCTTCATTGATCTTGTGATTTTGGGCTTGAAGTACTTTTCATCGTAAGTCGATTAGCATTTCTCTCTTTGAAGCATATTATTTTAGTTGCATCTCATTGAAGTGTTAAACTTACATGGAATGCAAACAGCTAATGTAAATGATAAACATTGAATTGCGTCTGTTATTGATATGATATACATTTATAGTACATTGATGTGATCCTTGGATTCATATTCCAAGTGGTCTCTTGGACTCTGATGGCTATTCACATTCCACACCAACCCATAGAGGATTAGGTGTCCAACATCCCCCCCCCCCTTAATCCGAAGGGGTATGTATGAGTCCAAGAAGAGAGTTGTAATACAAAATGTGCAAAAATGCATCGCAGCACTAGGCTGAATGTGCTCTCTAAAATGTTGGTATAAAGGGGATGGTTTAAGGATGACCACCAACACTGGAACACTTAGTGCAGTTCCCGGAACTCTTCCAAATCTGGCATGAAGTTGAGGTCTTGTGCTAGAGGAAGTGCTCCTAATGTTTTGAAGAGGGAAACCTTCAACCTTGAAAGAGAGGTTTCACCCCGCATAAAAAGGGAGAACCTCAACCTGAAAAGGGAGGTCTCAACCTGTGATGGTTTAAGGCTAACTATCAACCGAAGGCATGCTCAGGGGCATCTTTGTCTCTGGCTACAACTCTAAATCTGGTATGGCAAGTTGTGGCTCAGGCTCGCTTGATGTGGCTTTGAAGCTTGTAAATGACCATCACTTCCCCCCAAGGTGAGATGACGGAGAAAAATCAACTGCAAGATTGTTCAATACTCTAGAACAAGTTCTTATATATGACTGAAATATCTTCTTGCTTGTTGAAGCCCATTGCCAAGAAGCGATCCATCCAAGATGAATCTTTGTTTTTGTAGGAGGCTTGTTTTTTAAGCATCTATATGAAGAATGAGTGGTTTTATGAAAATGCTTGCATGGATGAAGATCAAAACAGTGATCTTTCATATGGCCAACACTTTCACAATGCTTGTTATGGACAAGCTCTTCCCAAGGTCTGATGATGGGCTTGGGAAGTGCAAACTAAATCTCTGCATCTTTCTGCATATCTGCTCCTGAAATGGGTACTACATCTGCCATTTCTTGTTTTTGATTGTCCAGTAACTCTAATATTGCACCAATTGGAGCCATTTTTCAGCAAGTCAATCTCAAAAAAATAGTAAAACAATGCTTATGGGTGTCATGATGCTTATGTTGTTGTAATTCATCTTGCTGAAGTTGGGATTCAAGTTGCAAAAAATCAATCTTTTCATGTACAACTTGTAAACAACTATGAATAGCAGTGAGAAAATCCTTGCTGATTTTGACTGTATTATCCGTAGTAGAGTATTAGATTGTCCAGTAACTCTAATATTGCACCAATTGGAGCCATTTTTCAGCAAGCCAATCTCAAGAAAATAGTAAAAACATGATGAAACGATAGACACCAATTGCTCTATTATATAAACTTATGGCAGCAACTTCAAATAAATCTTGGCAGCTTGCAATAGATTCAACACACAAAGAATGGTGATACCCGGAAAATAGACTCTATGTTACCAAGAATGATTTCCCAATCAAACTTCTGCCCACCAATGTGTTGACTCTGAAATAATTTAGGACAGCTCCATCTACTTTCTTGTTCTCGCTTTCCTATCTCATGCTTTTCTTCACAACTTATCTACCAGGTCAGGCTTCTTCACTCACATGGCTATGACCGGTCATTAATCTTTGGTTCCTCTATTGTTTTTTTTGGCATTGAAATTGCTTGCTACAATCATTTTCTTTCTGTTGCAGGCGATATCAATGATGCGAATTGGAGACTAAAGTAATTGGAATCTGAAGCATTGAAGAGGAACCCCAACACTGAAAGAGGGACCGACCTCCATAGTTAGTGCTACATTAAATTTGTAACGCTAAAATTGAGCAAGAATGAGCATCTTTCTACAACCTCAATCCTTGGAGTAGTGGCAACGACTATTGAATGTGATTGTTTCCATTGGCCATATCAATCCGAAAATATGGTACAGTGTGGAGCTCTCAGGCGTTCGTGGCTTTTACAAATCAATGGCATATAACATGAACAACCAACGCACCATATACAGTCCATGGTATAGTTGATTCAATGCTCCATAGTGAAGAACAAACAATACACTTTGGTGGAATCGTAGCAGGGAGTTTGAACGGGCTCAAGCCTGCACTGTCCGAGCCACAACCAACACTAGTGCTCTAGCTGACGAAGGTAAGTCGAAGTGCCGAAAAGTAGCCTTGGGCATAGACACAAGAATTGAAGCAAATAGCTTTCTACTACCACAACGTCAACTCATGTTGTATACAACATGATGTTATGTTTAAATAAGCCGACTGGAATGAGGGTAAACAAGTGGAAATATGTGCCCACGGTGCTCCAGCAATACAACACTGGTGTCACAATGCACTAAATCACTAGATGGAGCTTTCTTGGCGCACTGAATGCAACACGATCCTCCTAGTGAATCGAACTCTTGCGGAGGCACTGAATTTTTTTCAAGAGATAATGTCGAGTCCTTTGTCCAACTATTCAAACACTCTTGTGAAAGATTCAGTGGCTCTCTTGGACTCTCACACAACTGAGAAAGCGCAATGATTTTCCATAGTCCAAAACCAAAATCAAAGATTGAAAGTACCTCACCTTCATTCGCTTACAGGAAACCTCGAGGCAGAAAATGCTCATGATAGAATAGCAATTTTGTCAGCTAGAAAATGAGCACACCATGGGAAATCTACTGCATTTATTACCTAATTGATCGTTATCAGATCAGAAACCGCTTTGATATTCTTCAGTGAGCAAGGTTATGCATTCTAGCCTTTCACAGAGACTACCGTTACACTCACATTATTTAAGATAAGGCGTCAATTGGCAGAGAACTAACACAACAATGGGAAAAATGGCAGAAAGGAGTTATACTATGCTATCTCATACAATTGTTCTAGTGATACTTAGACTGAGAGTTGGGTGTAGCAACGGTCATGGTGGAATGTCAAACATTATTTCAATAGGTTGGACGAGGGTGAGCTATCTCATATGAAATTACAATAAATTACCCATTGCAAAAGGAGTTAAAGCAGCTGCAAACAAGTTTTTGAGTACACGTGTTGTCATTAAGCAATTTGTTGGGGCACAAGGTACTGAGCGCTTTGATTCTACAAGAGTTGATACCTTTGAATAGAAAAATGACCCACGAATGCAGTGCTTCAAGCTATTATTACCTCAAGGCTCATACAACACCTGCAAGCAATGTCAAGCATGGAGAATAAACCATTGAGAATGAACCAAAATGGTCAGACTTGTATTAGCCACTATTGATTGTTACAATACTATGGTTAGACAAATCGCTTTTCAAGCCAAAACCATAGGTTAGTGCACAGAGCTTAGACCAATCTCTCTTTGAGGCAGAATTGGGTCAGGGATGACAGGACAAATTGTTGGAGGAAGGCCACAAAACCAGAGGTTCAAACAAGATTGAACAGGTTAGAAACATACTGACTTTGATACCATGTTAAACTCACATGGAATGCAAACAACTAATGTAAATGATAAGCATTGAATTGCGTCTATTATTGATATGATATACATTTATAGTACATTGGTGTGACCCTTGGATTCATATTCCAAGTGGTCTCTTGGACTTAGGTGGTTGTTCACATTCCACACCAACCCATAGAGGATTAGGTGTCCAACAGAAGCATTGCATTAACATTTGCATATTAGATCTAATCTTTGCATCTCACATAGATTAGTTTTGCATTTATTCATCTAACATTCCCTTTCAATTGGTTATTTGTAATTAGAATTGTGGGTTAACTATTTCCTTGCAAGTTTTTCCTTATATTCTTGTACTTGTCAATTTCATGTTTATTGTCTTTTGATTGTCATATCATAATTTAACCATCTTTACTTGAAGTACAAGCTTTCTTTCTTACAAGTTTTACCTCAAGTCTTATTGCTCATAATATTAATTGCTTATAGTCTCTTGCTTTCTTGTACTAATGCTTGTCTTGCAGCATTACTTATCTTATAGCTTGAAATATCCTTGTGCAAGTGTTATAATATGTCCTGAGCATTGTTTATAAGGCATGGGTCTATCATCTATTTATCTCATTAAGTGTCTTATTGAATTAACCAAATCTATCTTTAATAACCACATTGCTCAATAATAATTTTGTTTGCTAATTAAATCAAGTTATTAAGAGAAGCAATTGCCTTGCCCTTAGTCTCCTAGAACATATTGTTTCTAGCAAGTTTTCCTTTCTTCATCATCCTTAGGGACGACCCTCGTTAGCTTAGCTAGGAGAGCTTCAATGTAGTGACTAGGGAATAGGTGACAGCCCCTACTCTGAGGGTTGTGCCATAGAGATTATACCTTTCGGGTTAGAAACTTTTCCCGCACTTAGGTGTACATCTTAGGCGACAACAGGTGATTTTCCTAGATCTTGGGATCCTTTTGCATCAAGCATTAGTGCAAGTGAGAATGCACCTTCATTTGATAAGCTATGGGATTTCTACACTCAAGAAGAATCTAGACTTCATTCAAGAGACCAAATCGAAGATCCAAGTGAAGAAGCTTTAGCATCTCATTCTAAGAGTTCTAAAAGAAGACCTAATTTTCGAAGATTTCAAAGAAATTCTTGTAGAAGACCACATTTGAGACCTGCTCCAAGATCTGTTGCAAGAAGAGAACCTACACCACAAAGAATACCTCCTCCTCCCTCTCAAGATAGAATACATGAAAGAGATTTGACAAATGTTCAATGCTTTCATTGCCAAGCATATGGTCACTATCAACCTCACTATCCTCAAAGAAACCAAAAGGATGACTATCAAAGATATGGAGATCAAAAGAAGAAAGGGAAACATCATGCTTCTGCTACTAACCTTGATGAATCTTCTCAAAAGAGGAGGCCTAGAATGAATAGATCTGATAATTAATACTCTTTTTATTTTGCTCTTATAGGTTCCATTGCAGGTCATGATGAGATATAGTTGGTGGACAGTGGTGCCTCTAAGCACATGACTAGGAGTCGTGATCATCTCTCTGAATTGGTTGAAAAGAAGATTTCTCAAAGGGTTGAGTTGGAGACAATGGAAAATATGAAGTCAAGGGCATTTGTTCATCTACCTTCCAATTCGAATCAGGAGGTAATGTATTAATTTGTTGAAAAGTGTAACTAGGTTCGGTCTTCATAATGACATGTAATTGTGACTTTTGTAAAGGATGTAATGAAGAAAATACAATTATTTTTCTAAGCCTTGCTTCATGGGTTTCAAACTTTCATGAGCAAGTGATTTTATTTTAGATGGCTCCCATTTAGAGCCTTAGGATTGGTCATTAAAAGTCAAAGAGTCTATGTCATGTATGAAGAACCCTTCTTGGGGATATAACAAATTATTTGAGTCTATAATGTGTCCAAATAGCCCTCCAATGACAAGCACACAATCCTCTTCCTATGTCGACCTCAAGATGCGTAAAGGAACTCATGTCGGATCACATAATGGAGACTCACCGGTTCACAAACTCATGTCGGCTTATATATTCGGACAAACCGCTATATAGTATATATACAAGGGCAAACTCTTCGCATAAGCACACAGTTCAGATTTTCGGATCTCTCTAAAGTTTCGGATAGGTATCACAAAGAGCAGTTTGGATCTCTAAGAACAAATTTCACATATCTCTGAGATTCTCGGTGGAGAGGGCAAAAAAGAGTTTGGATCAGATTTGGATGGTTACAGTGAATAGGTTGGGTGTAATCACAGTAAACAGGAATACAGATCCCTTTGTATTTCGAATGAATGAGGACAGTATCAAGTTCGGATCTCCTTGATCAATAGTCCGGAAGGAATGTCGAAGACTGACTCATTAAAAGGACTCGGCCTACCTTGCAGTGAAGTATACCTCTGTCTTGGTGTCACATCAAAGAGTAGTAAGGTCTCATTTACAACATCACAGCTCGTTGTAACTACAGTTTTTGATGATACTAAAGGTATCATCTCTGTGATGAAGATCTTGGTGTCAAGGCAATGGTGAAGCTCTCGATGTCAAAACAGTGATGAAGATCTCAGTGTCAAGGCAATGATGCAGATCTTGCAGTGATGAAGATCTCAGTAATGATAAGAAGGTTGAGGACTTGTGTCTGGGTCTTGGAGTGGTTAATAGGTCAATGGTCTTGGTCCTCGTATTCGTCAATTGGAATCTCTATAAGAAGAATTTGTGCGGGTTTTCCTCTCAAAGAGTGAGAGGATTTGGCCCTGGCCTATAGCCTACATTCTGTGTCTCTTGTCTATTTATATTTATGCATTGGTAGTTGTTTGATGAAGAAGAACACTAATAACTTAAGCAAAGAGAAGATCCTAATCTAATGAAGTAAAATATACTCACAAGCAATTACTAATAGAAGAGAAATCACCTAATGCTAATGCCCTAGATTTTTCAACATGGCATCAGAGCTAAGGTGCTAAAGTCAAAGGAAGGGCATCTAATCAAAGAGACACTCAAGGATAGAGTTTCAAGAAAGGCATCTAAGCAAGTCGAAGGTTATCAAAGCAAAAGATCAAGATCTACATTGAAGAATAAAACCCTAGATCAAAGAAGCAATCTACAACAGAAAAAGTTTTTGGATCCTCTAGTCATCATCAAGTTATCTACAAAGCAAGGTAACTCGAAGGACTTTAAAGATGAAGATCACATCATCTTGGAGAAAGTCAAAACCCTAGAAGCAATTATGATCTGCACTCATTCACTACCAAAGTAGTTGAATTATCTTGAAAGCAAGAAGGCATTATCATCATCTTCAAATCTATATCATCCAAGGAAGCAACAAAGAAATCCTCATCAATCACTATCATCAAAAGGAGCTAGATCAAAAGGCATTGTATTCTTTATTGAAGAAAGGCTTTTTCATTTGGAAGAAGATCATCCAAAAGGGAGCACTAATACATCTTCTTCAACCATCATCAAAGTGATCAAGATGAAGATTTCATCTTCACTTATCAAGTAAGTATCTTTCATTCTTTAATCAAAATTTAGTAAAAATGACTTTGTGTTTGCAAGGAGATCTATAAGTTGGTTGGGTCACTGAAATTCCTTGCATGAAAAAGGAGGATAGATATAGTCCTCGAAGAAAGTGAATTCATTGAACACATCAATGAAAAAGGTCTCCCCTAAATTCATGGAAAAGGATTCTTACGAAAGGACCCCTCATATAGCAATATTGGAGACATCAAAGAGATGTATATGATAAGCTCGTAAGAATATTCTCTGAAGATGTGATAAAGAAGGTCACATGACTTAGATCCGATCTACAAAAAATTGAAGGTATCAAAGAATGAAGAGATATCTTCATAAGATATCAACTGCGGGATCTAGGAGAGATGATAAGAAGACAATCATCATTGTTCTAAATGCACTAACTGATGAACAAGGGAACAAATGTCCATAGAGATAAAAAAGTTACCTCATTCAACAACTTGTGGTTTCTATGCAACATAGAAGAAGACAAGTTGAGGGCAAAAGTGTTGAAGGTTAAAGGACTCAAATATTTGCAGGAAGGAAAGGGAAGTTTGGAAAATTTGTTCCTCATAAAAGAAAGAAGAGCATAGTTGAGATTCAATGCTATGGATGTAAAAATTTTGGACATTACAGGAAAGATTGTCTTAAAGGGACAATATCAAAAGAGGAAGAGAAGAAGCCCATATCACCAAAGAAGTGGAGGAAGTTGAAGAAAGAAGTCAAAAAAAGAGGAAGTAAGAGATCTCTACTATGTTGAGATAGTCTCCCTCACAAAAGGTCTTGACATAGCTTCTAAATCTTATGTTATAGGATATGGCTATAATAAATAATAAGATGCATCGTGGCATCATGGAAGCATTAAAAATCAAGAGCTCGTGACATCACCATATGGAATCATGAAGCACAGATGGAGCAAAATTCATGACAATCAAATATGAAGGATATAGCTCTTGGGAACCTCATTGCAAACTTAAGAAAAGGAAGAAGTCGTCTAGGACAAGGCTCATCATACATCAAGTCAAAAAGGAAACATCTGCCGGATAGGGATATACAAGATCCTCGGGATTCTCTGATGGAATCCTCATCGAATGGTTCACCGATCTAGAGAGGAAGCAAGTGTTTCATCAAGGACTCCAACTTGTGGAGTTCATGGGATGATGGTATGATGACATAAGAGATGAAGCAGATCAAGGGATTAAAGATCTTTTCAATCAAGGAATTTGTTGAAAGAAGCCTAGATGACCTAAAGGTAAATGAGGTATGTATGCTTGTATTTAATATTATAATGTCATGTCGTATGGTTGCAGGTAACATCGATCACTACTTCTTGAGAAGAAGCTTGATCAAGGGAAAAGAATCTCCTCCTCTGAAAGGATGCAGGAAGGCATAAGTCACACTAGATGAAATCAACATAATAAGTCCTCATATGAAGTATGAGGTGGTTGACTACAATTGAAGAATTTTGATTGGAAGCTCCTGGGAAAGAAATGTGTGAAGAAAGGAAGGAAGAGATCGTGAGACATGCAACCATGGTAAAGGCAATCAACATCCAAAAGACCAAGAAAGATTTGACTAGGAAATCTCCCAAAAAGATATGAAGACTCTTATGGAAGTTTGAAAAAGATGGAGACCCTTGACAATGGATATCTTTGGGAGATGTGTCAACATGAAGAAAGCAGCATGACATGAAGCAAAGCCAGATGGAAAAACTAATGGATCACTTTCTGATGAAACGAGGACATGACTAACTCATGGATGAAAGTGATGGATGGTCTATGCCCAATGAAGAAGTCCCAAAAGATGAAGACTCCAGGACAAAGAATAAATTCATGACATCGAAGGAAGGAGCTCTTCAAGTAGTCGGTTGTTCCATGATCTCCACATGAGGAGCTATTGTAGGTCCCTAGTTAAGAGGGAGCCTGAAAAGAAGTTTCTTACTTGGAAGAAACTTGGAAATTCCTAAGCCAAGAGGGAGCTTAGGTACATTCCTTCTGTAGGAATGAGTACACTCCTTTATTGGAATATGTCCTCCCTATTTAAGAGGGAGAGAAAGACACGTCATTCTGGTCTTCACCTGGGAAGACAAAATGGAGGATTGGGTAATTATTTGGCATCCGATACTCTTTGAGGATGAGATAGGGCATCCAATAGAAGAGTGGTCGTGGAGGACTGATATTCTTTGAGCAATGGGGAGTCCAAGATAAGAATAGTCCTCATGGAACACACCCTGAGTACCCGGGTCGGGGATGTTCCGAGAGAGACAATGATGAGAGTGTCTATAAATCATTGGTCTCACCAGCATTGAGCTCAGATCATGTGGAGAGATGGAGTTGTTAGTCAAGCCCTTGCTATGTGACAACACTGGTTGATATGATGTTATACAAATGAGTTACCAATTTGAATTCTTGTTATGAAAAATTCTTCACATTGAGAACGTCCAAGTTCCGTTATGAATACCTCCCTAGTTAAGAGGGAGTGTTGAAAAGTGTAACTAGGCTTGGTCTTCATAATGACATGTAATTGTGACTTTTGTAAATGATGTAATGAAGAAAATAAAATTATTTTTGTAAGCCTTGCTTAATGGGTTTCATGAGAAAGTGATTTTATTTTAGATGGCTCCCATTGAGAGCCTTAGGATTGGTCATTAAAAGTCAAAGAATCTATGTCATGTATGAAGAACCCTTCTTGGGGATATAACAAAGTATTTGAGTCTATAATGTGTCCAAATAACCCTCCAACGACAAGTACACAGTCCTCTTCCTATGTCGACCTCAAGATGTATAAAGGAACTCCTGTCGGCTCACATAATGGAGACTCATCGTTTCACAAACTCATGTCAACTTATATATTCGAACAAACCACTATATATACAAGGGAAAGCTCTTCGCATAAGCATACAGTTCAGATTTTCAGATCTCTCTAAAGTTTCGAATAGGTATCATAGAGAGCAATTCGGTTCTCTAAGAACAGACTTCGCATATCTCTGAGATTCTCGGTTGGAGAGGGAAAAAAAGAGTTTGGAACAGATTCAAATGGGTACAGTGAATAGGTTGGGTGTAATCACGGTAAACAGTAATACGGGTCCTTCTATATTTCAGATGGATGAGCACAGTGTCAAGTTCGGATCTCCTTGATCAATAGTTTGGAAGGAATGCAGAAGACTGTCTCATTAAAAGGACTCGGCTTACCTTGCAACGAAGTATACCCCTGTCTTGGTGTCACATCAAAGAGTAGTAAGGTCTCATTGACAACATGACAGATCGTTGTAACTACAGTTTGTTGATGATACTAAAGGTATCATCTTTGTGATGAAGATCTCAGTGTCAAGGCAGTGGTGAAGCTCTTGGTGTCAAAACAGTGATGAAGATCTTCGTGTCAAGGCAGTGATGCAGATCTTGCAGTGATGAAGATCTCAGTAATGATAAGAAGGTTGAGGACTTGTGTCTGGGTCTTGGAGTGGTTAATAAGTAAATGGTCTTGGTCTTGGTATTCGTCAATTGGAATTTCTATAAGAAGAATTTGTGCAGGTTTTCCTCTCAAAGAGTGAGAGGTTTTGGCCCTGGCCTATAGCCTTCTGTGCTATGTTGCAGGAAACGTGGTACGCGGAAACACATTTGGTACGGCCGTGAAAAGTGTTTCCAGCCGTACTGCCACGTTTCTCGAAATGGAAACATGGCCAGTACGGCTGGAAACGCGTTTTAGGGCCGTACAATCCACATTTCCTCATTAATTTGTGTTTTTTTTAATTTACTTTTAGGGTATGTTAGTGACTTCTTGTTGCTTCTAGATGCGTGTCTAAAGTTATAAAAGTGAATTTTTGCCCTAGTGTTGATATGCAGTTCATAGGTAATGTTAAATTCTTAAAGTAAAAGTGATATTCTCCTTTATTTTTCATTTTCATCCTTTTACTTAAATTTTTAACATTACCATGAAATGACTCACGATGTTTGAGAGTGGTTTCGCCCTCATTGGATTTCATATGGAGAAAGTAGAATTTTAGATCTCACTCAAAATCCAGCAGACTTATTTGTTTTTCAGGATTTCAGGATTGGAGGGATTGCAATGTTTCCATTGGATTTTATCATGTACTAGGGTATGGAACTTGTATTTAATCAAGAGAACCAAGCCCTTTATGCAGGGGAAACTCCCAATAATCAAGATCATGTAGGGTACTAGGGTATGAAACGTGTATTTAATCAAGAGCACTAAGGTCGTTCAACTATGTAGGAGGAGACTCCCAATACAACAATGGTCCTTCTAAAGAATGGGATGTAAATGCAGAAAATCCTGATTTGGATCTCTCTCTTGCAGCCTTATAGTCTTTATTGTACTTGCAGCCTCATATATTAATATAAATAAAGGTTGATTTTGAGATTTGGATGTATAATAAAGGTTTCTTTTGGATATTCCGATATTTTTATTTTCATTATGTGATCATTCATGAGTAAATGTGATGTAAATTAAATCTTAATGTTCAAGTGTAATAAATTATAATGTATCATTTATGCTTTATGATTGCACACACACATATTTCTATATATATATATATAATATATATAATATAATAATATATATATATTCGCATTTCCCCGTTTCCAAAATTTGGGGAGGTCGCATTTCATATCGCTTCCCGTTTCCCCGTTTCGTGCAACTTAGCTTCTATGTCTCTTGTCTATTTATATTTATGCATTGGTAGTTGTTTGATGAAGAAGAACAATAATAACTTAAGCAAAGAGAAGATCCTAATCTAATGAAGTAAAAGATAATCACAAGCAGTTACTAATAGAAGAGAAATATTTACACAATCTAGTTCTAATAACACAATCAATTCGTTTAGTGATTCATAATAACGATGCTCATTGCAATAATGAGTCTTTGACCTATTGCAACAAACCATTAAACCTGAGTTCTTTGATCTTCTCGCAATAAGAACAAGGCAACCTAGGCCCTTTGAAACAATTTTCTGAGACTTCCTTGTCAATTTAATGAGGCTCTCGAACCTCTGTAATTTTTGAGGTAACTTTGACCTAAGGGTTTGAGTTTCGGCCTTATGCAATTTCAGTGAACTAACTTCACTAAGACTTCAATCAAGCATTTGTCAAAATACAAAGGATTACTCATCAAACATGTGAATTTTATGAGGTTATTTGTGAACCCATACGGTCCTCTATCATTTGACCTGAGGCCTTCTCAACCTACCTTGGATTAGCCCTAAGGCCTTTCGGCGTTTTTGAAATGATTGTTCTGAAACTCTAGGATCACTGAGGATTCTTGACCCCTGTAACAATCCTTGAAGCTCGGATTGAGACTTGAAGTTAGATCAGAGATTTAGAAATTTAGGGTTTCGACCTTCTTCAAAAATTTTCTACTAGCAAACTTCAAATTCAATAGAGCATCGATCTTTTTTTGTTGATCTAGGATCACCATTCAAGGCTGCTCTTGTACCATGGCTCTAATACGGTATACCATGTTGATTTTTAGGGATCTTCTCATCTGGTAATTACTTCTAATGATATTCATTTAAAATTTACTTGCATTCACATTAATCATTAAGCAATTACACAAAAGGTCATTAACAATAGAACAAGAATGACAGTAGGATCACAAAGAGACAACTATACAAGAAACACAAAGCATTTTACCTTAAGAAAATCCACATGGGGAGAAACCAAGCAACGTTTTCCTTAGAGAAATTGATTTCAACAAGAGATACATCTAAGTCAAACCCTAGGTCAAACTGACCATTAACATAATTCTGGTCAAACCTGGTCTATTAGCCCTTTAGGCAAAGCATTCTTTTGTCCAGAGAACTTGGCCTATTTTGTTCTTTCACAAAGGTTCAGTCCTGTAATTATCTCAAAGATACGATCATGTAACATCAGAGATTCGGTCTTGTAGCATCACAAAGATTCGGACTTGTAGCCATTACAGAAGGTTCTGTAGTCATTTCAGAAATTTCAATTCCGCTGCCATCATGCCACAAACTTGTCTTAAGCCTCAGACCTTGACCTTTCTATTTGCCTCAGACTCATCTTTCTTTCTTCCTTAGGAGATCTGAACTTGCTTTTTGAACAAAAGATCTAAATTGGTGCTCTTGGAGGAGGTGGAGTGCCTTATATATACCTTTCCGCTTGGCCGAATGGGTGTGACTTTTGACTAAGCCGACTTGAGCATGTGGAGGACGACTTAAATTTTTTGGAGCCAAAATATTCAAATTTCAATATTAAAAATTACTCTTTTGACAAGGACATGAAGAACATGTCCAATATATTTTTCTTTTTGACACAAGCACATCAAGGGCTAAAATGCTCGTTCAAAATACAAAAAGACAAAAGCTTTGAACAAGAAATATGTTTGCAATCCGCAAAATAAGATCTTACCCATAAAATTACTACTCGCCACTATATCACAAGACAAGATGTCACATGCTAACCCATATGGCTCAATCTCTCTTTCATTGAATCACTAAGGTAAGCATAATGTGGGAAATGTTACCCCTCATGTCAGTGGGTACATAAAACCTTTTGCAGTATTTATCACCACCAATGTAAGCCCAAGGTCACAAGTCAAAAGCAATGTAAAAACCATGTGAGGCCTTGTATTCGGCATCCTAGGCCTTGTGTCTTGTTATTGACTTTGTATCTTATTGTTTGGGTCGGACCATGGTTGGTCCCTTGATGTTCACTTTGGGTTCCTTTTATCCTATACAGGATTGGAGGGCCTTAGGTTACCTCTCTTGAGGGCTTATGGTTTTATGGGAAACTTCAATTGTAGGGGTGCTCGCCAATGTATGGGCCAATCCAGCGCACGTCAAGGTGCATCTGTCTTACCACATGGTTATGGTCTATAAAATCTGCAGGTGGCCTTGGCTTTCATGCAATATTCCTCAAATAGCTCTCATGCATGGTAGTCTCATATTGACAACTTTCACATTTGTCGAGAAATTCACGGTTACGAATGCAAAGTGGTCCCAATGCTAAAAAAGTCAACTTGATCTCAAATATTGTGCAATTTGAAGAGAGGAATCCATGCCACATCATTTTTTCCAATCAAAGAAGGCAGTGACTAATTACAGCTTGGTTTGAGTCAAAGCAAGATTCTCAATGACAAAACAAGAGGAGCGTTGGGTAAAATCAAACATGCATTACGTCCAAAATGATCAACAAAACGAGCACAACAAAACCCAGATGCCAAATTTCAGAGATCCATTATGTGGTTAGAGAACCAACACAAGGGTTAGATGATGTGGCAGCGTCTTGCA
Organism: Pinus taeda; assembly: GCA_000404065.3. NCBI lineage: Eukaryota > Viridiplantae > Streptophyta > Pinopsida > Pinales > Pinaceae > Pinus > Pinus taeda. Next base: position 54,887 of record APFE030120861.1, read on the forward strand.
AGATGTGGAAATTCTGAGAGAGACACAATACAGATCCAGGTCGATTCAGCAATACCCAGGTTGTAGAATTGTTAGATGATTAAGGGCATTGTAGATCCAGCTTCCAAGTGACTAAGTTAGTTTACTAAAAGGACAAGTCAAGTCAGACCTAGTTGTTGGTGAAGTCAACTAGCCGTTAAAGGGTGTAACTAGCTATTGGAGATCCAATGGACCAATTAGTTGAGTAAAGGACAAAGAAAGTAGCCATTTGAAGATGAAAAATTCCTCCAAGGACCAAGTCGACCTCTTCTCTCCAAGTTGCACTACTCTATGGACCGAGTCAAATCTCCAAGGACCATCCAAGTGGAACATTGAGCCAACCATGTCTATTATTTTTAACTATTTACCATACCGAGCCATTAACAAAGGAAATCATGAACCTAATTGAGGAAATTTGTCCAAGTCGACCCATTTCATGAAAAAATTACCAAGTCTCCAACTTGTGAATGATTAGTTTACTATTTTGAGTCAAAACTAGTCGTTAGTTAGTCATCTCGTCATCTAGCTGTTGTTAATTATTCTATAAAAGGATAGCCTCCCCTCATTCTATTATTGTTATTGTCATATGAGACTCGTGCCATCAAATAATAAAGTGCTCACTTTTGCAAACCATTGTCCATACTTTTTATATACAATGTGTGCAATGGTTTTTATCTTCGTTTTTTTCTTGATCATATGCTATTGGGATTTTATCTAATAAACTTAATAATTAGTAAAACTACACAAAGGTAAAATTGTACCATTGAGAGTCTACATAGTCATGTGATAGGGGCGAACTAGGGGGCAATCCCACTTGGCCATTTTGTTTTGAAGGTGGATCAATCCAAGTGACTAGACCATTCCGAAGGGGAGCTTCAAATCATGCAGGGTTTCATATTCATGTCACACATGATATGAAGATCAAAGATGGCACATTGAAGGGGCCACTCCTAGTTGGGTAAAAACATTATTAAATCTATTAAGTCAATAGTGGGGGCCACTTCTCTTAAAGACCAAACCCACTCCCTTGATTTATCAAGCAAGATGGACTTAAGAAGGTGTCGATTTCTCACTCCCGCAAGGGAGAGGTAAGTTGGGCACAAGTATAAACTCAACAACCATTTTTCTCCAAAAAACTAAAAAGCTTTCATTCTAAGCATTAGTTTAGGATTTATTTGCTTGTTTCTTCCTCCATTTATCTATTTTATTAGCAGGTTTTGCCATATGGAAATTAATTAAAATTTCTAGATTTAACCAATAATAGGTACAAGAATTGTTTATTGCACATCCTATTCTTGTATCTAGTTAAATTGCCTTGCAGACCCAGAATTGTATTGGTTATAGCACACCAGATCTACAACAAAGACAGGGATTTCAATGCTTTTCCAAGTAAGCTACACCTCAAAAATCTTACATTTGACTCTTTCTTACTTAATATAGCCTATTTAACTATTTAGAGTTGAGCTTGTTTCATTTCTAGCCACATTTAAAGTTAAATTTCATATCTAAAAATTCTTGGGCCATTTTGTCCAAGACAGGTTCACTCAAAGTTCTAAAAAAACAAATTGACTTTTTCAGCTATTACAGATTGACGAGAAGTCTCATAAGCCTCAAATTTGATCCTCAAACCCCTCCACCCCTAGAAAAAAAATCTGAGAGTGCTTAAGCACTCATAGGGTGGCTGATTTGGACATAACAAGTGGTGGTCCTTGTGTTTCTATGCAGACTTTACAGTCTAATTTTACAAGAGAGCAAGCTATTTTGATCCATAAGCCTCTAATCGGTGGTCTTGTTACCACAAAATCTAGCAAGCCTTGGAGAGGGAAACCCTACAAGACAAGAGCTAGACAAAGTGCTAACAATGGGGTATAGGCCCAATGTCACCTCAGCCAAAACCCCCTACTCTATGGACTTTCACTGATGGAGAGAGTCCTCATAGGATAGGATAACCTTTGAAAAATATTCTAAGGATAAGGTATCAGATGATCACACAAGGGCTCATTCAAGAGAGAGGCATAATATAAGTTCAAGGCTTCACTAAGGAAGCAAGTCGCTCTCAATGAAAAGACCTAGATAAAGGAGTCGCAAGACCTAAGGTTTTGAGATATTTGACAATAATGAGAGTTCCAAAGGTCAAGAACAAAGAGAATGTTTTTTGTTATGGATTCCAACAATTAAAAGGCTCATGAAACCTTCAAGAAAGTCGTCAAGTTGAGGGAGAAGAAAATAGGGCTTCTCTCTTAGGGCAAATACAAGGGCAAGAGATATTATGGATGAAATTTAAGTGGATGCCCACCAAAATGATAGATCATGTAGTCAAGTCCTACCTCTTGAAGTTTAGGCTCTCAAACCACCAAAAACCCTTCTCCCTAAAATTTCGCTCTAAGCCCTAGTTTTTCTTCCTAGCCTTAAAACAACCAAATTTGAGAAGAGAATTTTATGGAGAAAATTTAAGGTTGATCACCAAGGATTTGGACAAGTGCCTTGTCCTTTGGGCATAAGGAGTCAAGGATACTCAAGATAAGCCAAATTCGTTTTTAAGGAGGCCAAAATTCGATGCCTTGGGTATCAAGATTCCAACGTTTACCCACTCAATGATAAATGGAGTTTTCTTGGGAGAGCTTTAAAAATACTCGCCAATAGGAACATTGATTACATGTTATGCATGAGTAACATATGCAACATTCATTTAGATAGGCCATTGAAATTTATTTTCAACAAATTAGAGCACAAACTAGCATAATTTAGAAGCAATAGTTCCATATATTACACTGTCAAAATGATAACATTCAACAAAGAGCACCTACAAGATAACATGCAATATATCCATCCATTTTCCAAAGAAGATCTCCAAAGACGATCCAAAATTAGCTTCCACACATCAAAATGCAATCCAAGAATCTCGAATAGCCACAAAGAAACAAATGTGAGTTCTTCTACGAGGTTTGAAATCTCCAAGTGTGATGATGATGAGAGATGAAATGACATCTCTCCAATATATACATGTCCTTTTAAGTCGAATTAGGCCTAAAGCCTCCTAAAATCATAAAATAATGTGTAAAACACACTCTAGGTCATAAGGTGTTCTTGTAACCAATGTGCAAACAAGATGAAACATCCACAAAGAGGTCGAAATGCTAACGTCATCCATGCATAGGCCTTTTGGAGACATGTGTTGGGCCCCTTTAGTGCCAAACTGAGTGTAGAGGGCTCCAAAAATCATGATCTAGGGGTTGGCCCCTAGATCTCCATGCAAATCATCATGTGGACCCCATCTTTGTGTTTGGGGCACAAAATGGGTCTCATGGGTCTCTTGGTGATAGAATAGTCTGATTCTGCTCCACTGTTGAGGGCTTTGATGATGGTGCTAGCTCTCCCATGTTTCAAAGGGTGAGACAAACCTCATCTGGGCCTCAGATCAGCTACCAAACCACGTGTGCATTGTTAAGCCAGTTAGGGCATGCTAGTCCAAGTGCATCATCTCATAAATAATGTAGGGAAAAGTGCTGACTGTTGGGGGTGTTGTAAGTGCCCATGGAATGGAATGATACTCTGCAACAATGTTACCAGACTCAGAATCAGCAATAAATCGGCGAGGCAAAAGAGCGAAGAGTTTTAATCGGATCGGGAAAAAATCGGCAAAAAATCATTGAATTCATTAAATAAAAATATACACATATATTGAATTAAAAAAACCATTTTTCATTAATATTGGGTAAAGGCATGTCCAAACGATGCATAATATCAATAGATGTCCATAATATCATGAATAAATAAGTATCTCATATATGTTATGACTCCAAACATGATCCAAAGCACTAAGTCTTGAGTCCTTAGAACTTTAGAAGCATATGCTTCTAAAAGTTTACAAAAAACTGCATACTAATCAGAAAAAAATCAGCAACTAAGAGTCTAAGACTCTTAAGAGTGAGAACTAGAAGCGATTCCTTCCACTCCTTCGCTTGCTTGACTCTCAAAGTTCTCCAAGTCATGACGGCTTAAAAGAGGAGGCTCATCTAATTGAACCCAGTCTGCCGCATTTGTAGCTTGCAAATCTATCTCTTCAAGGTCGATTGGTGAATGATCCATACCTGTCATTATCATGAGACATTGAAATGTGAATTAAAGTTTCACTTTGATGTTTGAAGTTTGAACTTTAAAGTATGAACTAGATTATGAAACCTTCAAATTCAAACTCTCGAGTCTCACCTAGTATTTGTTTGTTGCGAAGTCGTAGATTGTAATGGACAAATACAAGGTCATTCAAGCATTTTTGTGTCAATCGGTTGCGCTTCTTAGAATGTATTTTCTCAAACATGCTCTAGTTG